>JAGVVM010015303.1:0-11141 GCA_019149425.1 Psidium friedrichsthalianum | reverse complement strand
TTGAAGTATAATTGAAAAATAGAGTGGAATGTCACGACTCTAAAATGTAGAAAAAAAACAAAGGAAAACCAAAGGGCTAAAGTGAAATTTTTAGGATTTTTGGGAATTAATTCGAAAATATGATTAACTAAGAAACTGTTATTTCGAATCAATTTTGAATTTTCCTTGGCCAAAATGAAAAGGAAATTAAAATAAAATATTTCCTTTTTTGTATTTTTGTGGCCTCAAATGCTATTTTTTGTGATTTTCCAAGTATTTCTCTATTTTCTGAAAATATTGAAAAAAAAGAAAAAATATGAAATTTTATTTTTGTTCAAAGATAGTTCCTTAGGCTTGGCCAAGACTATCAAAGTTAATTTTACAATTTTGTGATTTCTTCTTGATTTTCTATGAATTTTCTAAAATAAAATGCTGAAAATACTGAAAATATGAAAAATCATTTTTGATTCAAAAATGGTTCATTGGGCTTAGAAAAGGCTACAAATTTTTTTTTTCAATTTTATGAATTATTATGGATTTTCTAAGATTTTTTCAAAAAAGGACACACCAAAAATCAGTGTGAATAGATGTCCATCGTGACCCTCCTAGAGAGATTTTGACATGGTCTGAAGGGAGCCAATGGATCGCCTTTGGATCCCATCCGCTTTGTAAGACAGACTCTGGATCGAAGATACGAGCCCTCCCAGGCCTATACCAAATTGCATCAAGGAGAAATTTTAAACGAAGGTGAACTTAGTATGGTCGAGTGATATGTGATCAGTATACATGTTATCAAAGTTGTCACCAATCTCTTTTGGAAGGTAGATTGGAAACACTATTATGTAATTGGGAGAGACCGTTCGGGTTCTATGAAAACCATAAAAGTGGATTCGAGAACTTAGCTAGTCAACTCTTTAGTCGACACCCTTTCGGTACTTAAGTTGAGTGATTTTCTAATCTATAAATTTCATACAAATGTTTTTAGGGTGAGGTAAGTTATAATGTCTAAAGGATTCATGCAGATGGAAGATGACTATCCCATCAGAGATCATCAATAATCGAACGTGCGCAAATCAAGGAATCAAGACGTGCGAATAAATGGCATAAAAAACCACTCAATTTGTCACATGGAATACCTAGTAGAGCCCTAAAGGCTTAGAGAATGCATCAACAAGGTTTATGGGTAGTTTGGGAAAGTTTGGGAAAAATGTACACAGGGCAAAATGGTCATTTTTGAGGTTTTGGGAATCAAAATCAATGAAAATATGTCAAAATTAGTTGAATGTGGTCATTTTCTTTTTTTTTATGTTTTTTATGATTTTTATGAATTTTTCTAACTTTTTAAAGAATTTTTTTATGAATTTTCCTCTTTTTGGATTTTATAATGTTTTTATGCTTTTTATTTTATTTTTTTTGTAATTTTTATTTATTTTTCTATACCGCATTGGGTTGACCCAACCCAGAAACTTGAAGGACCTAATCCAGACCCATGCAGGTCCAACTCGAACCTAAATGACGTAGTTTTAGGTTTTTATTTGAATTTTCGAATTTTCTGAATTTTTAATTTATTTTATAATTTCCTCACCTAATTCTGATTTAATGGCTACAAATGCACCACGTGGCTTAATCTTAGCCATCAGCCCACTCTTGAAATCTACGATCACAATTGTATGGCGTGGCTAATCCACGACTATTCGATGAGATTTATTTTTTATTTAAGAAAATGATTTTTAAATTAGAAAATGACTTTTATTTTTGAAAATTCCACGACCACACCACGTGTGGAAGTCAATCTTTTTATTTTTTATTATTTTATTATTATTAAAAGCAACGTGGACGCCACATGGTAGAACGTGTCAGCGTTGATCGAGTCGACTCTTGCCGAAGAAGACAGCTTTGCCACTGCAAATCTGGTGACCACGCCAACACACTCCAAAACATAAAAACGCACACTCCAAATTGATAAGACACACACTCCAAAGCTCTGTTTTCATGCTAATCAACTCTTCACTCTCTCTGAATCAACATACATACATTTGACGACCAAAACTAGCTCAAAACTAAGTAACACAGTGTCGACCGAAACTAGCTCGATGACAGCATTGGCCTAGCCATTTTTAGCACGGATTAAGCAAGCTATGTCACGCCTTGAACCCGGCGAGCCACGCGACATCCTATTACCTGTACGATCGATTGGATAACAGGAATGACGGCCCAGGATACTCGTCGTTGTCCAAACGATCTCAGAGTTCCTGCGACAACAGAAACGAAACGCTACCAAACATACATGCACAAAATCAAAGGATAGAGAGACAGTGCAAAATAGCAAACTTGCTTTTCCCATTTTACTTTCTCATATAAAGACAGTGTTCCTGTACAAACCAAACTTCACTGCCCTCGCTGAGATGTCACTCAAACGCATTTACAAAAGGAGATATCAAACTCCCCTAGGTGGACAGATATTCACACTTCAAAATTTCTCCATCCATCGTGACATCTCGTTGCCAGACCTTGATCAAAAAGGGGCCACTGGTCTGCAACATCATCTCACAACCCAGTTAGTCTAATTACAAACCTGCCTATACAATCAAAAAGAGGTCGTAACCTCTCGCCTACTCGTCGGCGTCTGATCCATTGTTCGAGGTCCCGCCTCACCTCAGTGGATGGTAGCTCCTCTGGGTCAGACTCTCCAGATGAAAGCGGGATGTTCTCCTGGCTATTTTCAGTAGATCCCTCATCCGTTATGGGGGCACTACCCTAGAATGTTCGCCTAACCCTTCCTCGCCAGCATTCAACTCCTCGCCTTCGTTGGGAATATCTCTTGCCGGATCCCATGGTACCAGATACTGCAATGGAACCTCAAAACCCTGCAATGGTCCCAGCAGCATATCTCCTCTCCGGTACATCCAAGCTATAAACAAATGTCGTTGCCAGGGCACCTGTCCTACATCTACCAAAACAGTAGTCTTGACTCTAACAAAACTCCTCCACGGTCATGGGGATCAGAGAAAGATTGCGTCTCGTAACGAAGTCCCGTGGGATCCCTTGCCTAACTGGATATAGCATTCATTTTGGGGTTGGGGTTTTGAAAATGAGGAAAATCACCCATGAGAACTAATCTCAGCAAGCTCACTCTAAATCCCTCTCAGGATACCAAATATCCCAGACCCAACTCCAGTAAGCAATCACAAAGTAATCACAAACACGTGTACCCAAACAATATCACATGCAGAGGATAGCAGTCAATAGTTTACTTGCCCTCATGGGCCAAGAACACAAATAAAATAGTCTCAATTTCAGATAGCAAGTTCAAATGCATGTGTATGCCATTTTTCAGTCTCAACTCTTGCCTCATTAATCCTCAAGACCCGCGTAATGAAACCGCCTCAGGTCCGTACTCAACCCGCGTAATAATACCGCCTCAGGTTGGTACCCGTGCCTCAGCCCGCGTAATAGTACCGCCTCAGACTGGCACCAGTGCCTCGACCCGCGTAATAGTACCGCCTCAGGTCGGCACCCTCATTTCTTCATCAATTACCCCGCGTAATGGTACCGCCTCAGGGTTTCCTTTTCTCACAACATTATCTGCCATGCCATCATTATGAGACCCATTCTCATCAAGCAATTCCAATTGCGTTCGGTAAATCAAACGGCATATCTATGCAGATAATTCAAATGTAATGTCATCAAATGATTCATACACAATTCAAGCCAAGCAGTTCGAACACATAATCTCGACTCAATAAAGCATCTAAGCCAATCACTTTTGGCTAGCAAACGCAATTGCATCAGAAATTAGCTATCCTGTCCTTTCTCACTTTGAACCGTCAAATTGGGCCCACGACATCACGTGAACCCTTCCTAAGCTCACAAGGACGGTCCTCAAATCTCATCACCAGTATCGTTCAAAACTTCTAAAGTGTCGCAGTTGACACCCTCACTTCCGAATTGGGTCCATTTGATCCCCGATTGATCAAATTTCTCATTTCTCAAGCTCCAGACACCGCGGGGCCCACAATCGCACTCAAGGACAGAATTATTTACTCAGAAACAGCCACAATTCAAGTGCGTCCAGCGCACTATAAGTCTCAACAGCCACTATATACACAAATATCTCAAAGTCAGTCAATTTTCCTCAAACGATCTACCCCGTATCGCGTCCTAGAGCTAATCCAGCAATATCTATCATCCTACACAAGATTAAGGATGCGACTTACCAAAAGAAAGCTTGATAAGCCAAGGAAATGGGGCTGGACAGAGGCTGTGAACAGCAGCAATCAAGACCGGCGACGACGCACGGCGGCGCGTGGAAGAGGACGGCCAAACCAGCGAGAACCGGGGCTGTACAGGGGCTGAACCGACACCAAAATGAACTAGAAATCACATATTTGACATGGGAATGAGATCTAAGGGCAGCCAGGGTCGACATATAACAATTAGAACCAAAACAGAAATTCGGCACCCAGAAAACAGTTTCGTCGACTGATACGAGAAAATACATTTGAAGGGTCAAACGACCTCCGATCGAGGCGATTCAAGTTGGGTTGGATTCAAAAGACATTAAAATATAACATACCCAAAAATCACGACGATCCAACGGTCGGATCTCCGGTGGCAGGCGATTGAAGTTGGCTGCCGATTTGGGGCTGAGATAGAGAGAGAGAAAGAGAGAAAAAGTGGTCTTGCGTGAGTAAAGAAAGAGAGGAGAGAGAGTGGCGCTGCTGAGTTTAAGGAAAAGAGAGAGAGAGCCAATTATTTTCTAAAAAATAATAATAATAATAATAATAATAATCAAAATATCTCTTACTATTCATCGATTTGACCATAAAGTTGGTCAAAGCTTATCCAATCTGGTCAAAACTTGGGGACAATTTGATGTGACATTTCAGGATTTCGCGTCAATTTGGGACTGGTTAGGGCTGAACCGTGCTATTTTGGCTCAATCGCGAAGGGAAAATGACTCGAGATGATCTCGGAAAATTTTTCTGACTTCGCTAAAATTCATCTCACACCCTAGCCACTGAATCTAGAGCAAATCGGGGACTCGACAGAAGTTTCTAATTTTTGCCTTTCTTCTCGGCACTTCGAGTCCAAACTATCAATTTCCGAACCTTTCTCGTCAATATCCAAATTTAGCAACTGCAACGCTCTTGAAAATCGATTGTCCTATTCGGAACTCAATTCGTGGCCAAATTCATAAGATAGCAGCTATAATGAAATTCTCAAACTAACAGGTGGCTATTAGGAGTTACGCGTATCGACCAATTGGTCCACGTACTTATTTCCTAGATAGCCCTTCCCTTTTGGTCAGTTATCTCGAAGTGATCAGTTTCGAGTGGATTCATTAATAGTGCATCCATGACATATCCATTCTATATTCAAGTTCCAAACAGGGGTCGAAATTCAGAATGTTACAATTCTTCCCCTCATAAGAAATTTCGTCCTCGAAATTACAACATACTAATACATCAACTATTCAAATAAACTGGGATATTTGCGCCTCATCTCGTCTTTGCTTTCCCACGTGGCGCCTTCGGTTCCATGATGTTCCCAGACTACTTTAACCACTGGATCGTCTTATTTCTCAAGACTTGCTCTCTGCGATCCTCAATCCTCACTGGTCTTTCCACGTACGAAACTCGATCGTCAACTTCAATGACTTCATGATCGGTATGTGTAGCATCCTCGCTCCGATGCTACTGCTAGAGCAGTGACGTCCCAGATCGTCACGTCTAATGGAAAATATTATCCTATTAAATATTCTTACGCAGCGGAAACTCATGAGTTTGTTATTATTTATTATTATTTTTTTATACTTAATAAACCAGACTCAAGTAATACCATAAGCATTGAGTTGCACTCAATTTATTTATATATAAGGATTCAAACAGGACCAGTTGAGTTACTATATACATGGGAATGTGAAGCTGGGATCACCTACGCTCCGCCTATACACAAAAGCACATCCCCTGATTCCGATCATAAGTTAAAATGCGTATTTCCTGCTCCTCAGGTACGGACTTCCAAAAATGCCTCTACTCTCCCGATCTCACCTAGGCTGTCGGGTCAGGTGCATCGCCTCCCTGGCCTCCTCCATCAGGGCCAACGTCACCACCGTTATCGTTCTCATCATCTGGGTCGAACAAGGCCTGGGGTATCGGTCCTTCTTGCGAACCGTCCAGGTTAAGGAACAGGGCAACGTACGTCAACTGCAAGTGGGGCATGCCCATGCCCACATCTATGGTGATAGTAGTAATAATACGGGTAACGATAACGTCCGGGACGCTAGGGAATTCGAAGTCCTGGCTCTCAGCCTCCAGGACAATGGGAAGTCCATAACGTGCTCCAGGCGGAATCGGGATTGAGCCCATGTCTATCAGTCTAAAACCACAAAGACCACAAGTGTTAGCACCCATAGCGAGTAATTTCAATCACTCTAACGCTCGCTTGATTCACTATAACGCTCCAATCCATAATATGTAGACCAAATAATTCTCAAACCAAGGTAATAAACAGATTATCCAAACGTAGAATAATGCTTTATTAATTCCATAAAATGCACATGAAGTGAATGCATGTACTCCCATGCATATTTCCATCTTTATTGCACCCGAGTCCAATTTCCGACTCGTCAACTTTGTATTCCGGCTTTACCTCCATCCCTCATGACAACTCCCCGCCATGAGTTTTCCTCACTCCGAGGCTTCGCGTTATATACCACGCGGTCCACTTGGCGCCACCAACCAAGGCATCCCGTCTCCCTCGGGGAATTAATCAATTGTTTTTTTTTTTGTGGCCCTCAACCCCTTTCACCATATGTATGCAATGCAATGTAATGCTTATATGTCCGATGCATTTTCTACAAACTTCCCAGTATCATATAATACATCTATGCCATCAAGCGAGCCAAGTTCAATAAAAATACGTGTCCTGACCGTACTACTTGACGAGTCCGAACGTGCTCGCATTTATGAACCACATACATCCGTTTTGTATTAACTTACTACAAAAAATAAAACTGGTTCTTGAGGCCTATATAATTAATAATTATAAATATAACAGCCCATTAACTCACAATTGGCTCCACCGTGCATCATCTTGTTAACTTCACCCAATTTCAATTTTACCTACATGCCATTGACACTATTCTGGAGCATCTACGACTGAGGTCCCGTCATCATCATTTTTTTTTTTATATACCATGTCCAATTCAGCAAACTTTCCTCCTCACAACAACCCATTTCAAAGGCACGGTTCTGTTTCAATATAAATTGATATCTCTCAACGGTGTTTCCTAAGATCTTCAATTTCTACATTCTACCACAAACAACAACGCAACAGCAGTAATTTAAATAGAATACGGACGGCATTCGGCTATAAGTTTTCATTTATTCATAAACAAATTTGACTCTCGACTTCGAGATAGCGACCTCAACTATATATACCTTCTTCGTCAACGACCTCCGAGAACCACTATTTCTAACTCGAATCAACTCTTTACTTTGCCGATCGTTAACTAAAAATTTTGCGATACCGTGAGGCAAGGGAGGGCGAGAGAGATGAGTTTACTCGCCTCGTGGTCGATGACGAAATGGCGAGGTTGCTTGGACTCTGGCGAATGTGGATGACTGCTCGGTGATGGCGTTAGTAGAGCTGAACCGAGTCTTTCTTCAACTTGGCCGAAAGACTTCTTGGAGTGCCTTCTTGCAAGAGTGAAAGAATGGGAGGGATTTTCTTTCTTTTAGTCTCCACCAGCGGATTGCACGAAGGGGTCAAGCAATGATGGCCATCCTCTTTTTCCTTTAACTTTTAATCGCAAGTTTAATGAAGTGGAGGAGGAATAAAACAGGTGGCAAGTTTTTCTGATGCAGTTTTACCATGCATTTTAACACGGCAACACTTCTCCTCCTCCAAGCATGCACGTAGCACACACAATCTCTCAATTTCCTCTTTCATTCCCAAGGCTGCTTCCACTTTCTTTAAAATTGCGCCCGCCCATCTACCAGAAAAATTTGCTGCTGTTCTCTCTCTCTCTCTCCCTCTAATACCCTCCTAATGCCACGCATAACTTGGGTGCAGCGTGAGTCATGCATTGAAATTAGCCATTTGTCCTTTTGTCCAATTTTTTTTTCCAGTGCATATCCAACCTCAATTTCTACTGTCCTTAATTCTCTGCAATGTCGCGTGACGTTGCTCGATCGTGATCCAAATATTACGGATTCACAAGATCATCAAAGGTCACTCTTCATTAATCAAATTCATTGGCGAAATATGCAGCAATTCAATTATTCAAGAAATATGTTATTACATATTTCTTTTTAAGGACATCATTCCTTACGTCTCGCACCGCGAATTCCTTTCGCGATTTTTTTCTATTCTCGGATACGACTAATCCATCATGTCGTCCCTTGTTCAATTGAAACTCAGAACCATAAGTCTTGACTTTAATAATTCGCCACATTATGTTACGTATTCTCGGCACTTGAGGCTACGTGTCTCCATGCCCAATAAACGAAATTCTCAAAAACAATCCTTGAATTGTCCGTCCGTTAAGGCGTGACGTCGTACCACGTACGATAAGTCGCACCATTTGTAACTCATCGCGAATGCATTCCACGATATATCCAAAATGGTCTTCATAAAAAAAATGGACATTTTACTTGCTACGTGGACTTTTTCGTAACATGTCGGATATTCGGTTCCGATCGAATATTTATTTTTTAAAAGGTAGTAATTGTCTCAATGTGACCTACGTTAGCAGCAGTCACATATTACATTAACATATTTTCAGGAGGCAGTTTTCAGGATGCCACAGCTCCTCCCTCCTTAAGAAATTGCGTCCTCGCAATTCAAGTCCCAGTTCCTTCGTCGAATAATTCAGGATATTCTCGCTTCATCAATTCCTCACTTTCCCAAGTAGCCTCCTCGGAATTGTGATATTGCCACAATACCTTGACCAATGGAACAATCTTGGTTCTTAAAACTTGTTCCCTTTTGTCGAGTATTTTCAATGGTTTCTCTTCGTATTGCACACGTTCATCCACATTAACTGTATCATAGTCTTATCACATGATCAGGGTCTGGCTGGTACTTCCTCAGCATCGACACATGAAAGACATCGTGGACTTGCGATAATTTAGGTGGTAATGCCAATCTGTAAGCTGTATCTCTAATCTTCTCTAATATTTCAAATGGTCCGACGAATCGAGGGCTCAATTTTCCTTTCTTCCCAACCTCGATATCCCTCTCATTGGTGACACCTTTAAGAAAACAAAATCCCAACCTCAAATTCCAACGGTCGTCGACGCTTGTCAGCATAACTTTTCTGTCGACTCTGAGCTGTTTTCAAACGATCTCGAATCACTCGCACAGTTTCCGTGGTAACCTGCACCAATTCTGGGCCTGTGATACTTCTTTCACCTACTTCGTCCCAGCAAATAGGAGTTCGACATGCCCGTCCATATAATGCTTCAAAAGGTGCCATGCCAATACTTCGCTGATAACTATTGTTATAAGCGAATTCCATCAGAGGTATCTTTCCATCCCAGTTACCTCTGAAATCCATAATACATGCCCGCAACATGTCTTCAAGAATTTGTATTATCCTTTCTGATTGACCGTCTGTCTGAGGGTGAAATGCAGTGCTAAATTGGAGTTTTGTTCCTAAAGCTTCTTGCAAGCTTTTCCAAAATCTCCCAGTGAACCTTGGATCACGGTCCGACGTTATGGTCACAGGTATGCCGTGTAGTCGAATGACATGCTTTATGTATACCTCAGCAAGTCTTTCCAGTGAATAGTCTTTCCTCACTGGTACGAAGTGAGTGGACTTGGTCAGTCTGTCCACGATGACCCAAACTGAGTCATGTCCACTTGATGTTCTCGGCAGTCCCTGCACAAAATCCATCGTAATGTGCTCTCATTTCCATTCAGGAATATCCAACGGCTTCAGCAATCCTGCCGGTTTACGATTTTCTGCTTTTACTTGTTGACACGTAAGGCATTTAGCGACGTACTCCGCAATATCTTTCTTCATCCCATTCCACTGATAATGTTTGCGAAGATTCTGGTACATCTTGGTGCTTCCCGGATGTACACTATACTCACTTCGATGAGCCTCAGCTAAAATATCCTTTTTTAGCGCTTCGTCATTTGGAACATAGAGTCGTCCTTGATATTTCAGTACACCATCTTCGGATACTTGGAAATTCGGTTTGTTTCCCTCCGATACCTCCCCTTTGATCCTCAAAATTTCAGGGTCAATCTGCTGCAAAATTTTGATCCTCTGTATGACTGCTGGCTCAATTCTCAAAGTCGCTATTATGCCAGTCAACTCACTGACCTCTAACTTAAATTCCAAGTTCGACGTTTCCTCCAGTAAGTTCCACTCCCTCGCCATTAGATTGGCTGCGACTATACTCGTATTTTTCCTGCTAAGCGCATCTGCTACTTTATTAGCCTTCCCAGGGTGATATAGTATTTCGCAGTCATAATCTTTTAGTAACTCCATCCACCGTCTCTGTCTCAAATTCAATTCCTTTTGTGAGAACAGATATTTCAGACTCTTATGATCTGTGAAAATTTCAAATTTCTCTCCATACAAATAATGTCGCCATATTTTCAAGGCAAATACCACTGCTGCCAACTCCAAATCGTGCGTGGGATAATTCTTTTCATATGGCCTCAATTGTCGTGAAGCATATGCAACTACCCTTCCATGTTGCATAAGTACACATCCAAGTCCTCGATGAGATGCATCACTGTACACCACATATCCTCCAGGTCCTGATGGTATCGTCAATATCGGTGCAGTCGTTAGTCTATTCTTTAGTTCTTGGAAACTCCTTTCACATTCTTCTGTCCACTCGAACTTCATATCTTTTCTAGTTAACTGCGTCAGTGGACCAGCAATTCGAGAAAATCCTTCCACGAATCTTCTGTAATACCCTGCAAGTCCAAGAAACTTCGAATTTCTGTCACTGTAGTCGGTCTAGGCCAATTCACCACGGCTTCAATTTTGGCTGGGTCGACTGTTATTCCTTCGCCACTGATCACGTGTCCTAAGAAAGTTACTTGGTCCAACCAGAATTCACATTTGCTAAACTTAGCGTACAGGTGTTCACGGCAGAGGGAAAACTCTGGAAGGAAAGGGGAAAGAAGGAAGG
>JAGVVM010015300.1:0-12390 GCA_019149425.1 Psidium friedrichsthalianum | reverse complement strand
AGTGGAGGAAAGAAGGGAAAGAAAAGTTTTTAGGGCTCCGCAGGACCTTGCAGAGGGAGGGGAGGGAGGCATAGTTGGAAGTTTTTGGCGGCCAAAGTTTCATGGTCTATTGACGAGTTGGATTCAATTTGATATTTGTTCGTGGGGGGCCTAGATCTACGTGTTGATGGTTATCATTCGTTGAGATTTTCTCCAATTCTCCAGCCGTGGTTAGGGTTTTCCTTATCTCTTTGTATTATTTCACCTTTGTTGGTGATGAACTTTCTTTGTAATATTGATGTGTCGCGCTAGTGGTGACTAGAGATATGAACCTTTTGTATAACCTGCTATTCTTGTTTACTTAGTGGGGGTTTGTGGTTGGTCCGTGATTTTTTCCCATTGTCAGGTTTTCCACAGTAAATCTTGATGTTTTACTTTTTCATTATATATAGGATAGTTACTGGATATAATTGTTGGTTGTTGTTGCATTAGTTAGTAAATAGGAGGATTTTTTTGATCCTGTATTGGCTTAATTAGATGCGAAGTTCCGCCCTTTTTATTCCCACAGTTTGCTTCAATCTTTTGAACGTTTTACCGGGTTAGCTTACTTTGCGAGGCATCAAGAATTCTCTACTTGAAAAAAGAAATGTTTCATCACATTAGAACCCCATGATAATTGTGGAGCTAGTCTCTCTGAATGTTCAGAAGTTCGCTGCAGTCACAATGTTCTGAGAATTTGATGCATCTTGATTGGGCAATAACGTACATTGACACCACCTATCACAGAGTTGAGAACCGTGAGGAAATAAGGTTCATGATGTGGTTAGGGCTTGATACAGAATCGCCCGAAAAGGTCATAAATCTATTGCATTGATGTCATTTCGCGTCCTAGTTTTTTTTTTTTTGTGCCAATTCAGTACCTAACTTTTTTTTTGATACAAATTCATCATCCTTAAATATTTTGCATTTGTAACATTGATAGTGCACAAAAATGTCCATGAGTCAGTTTTAAATGTGCATGTAGTACATATTACGTTCATATTAGTGATTTCCTTCCGGCCGCAATTAACTGAGAATTGATCAATTTTTTTACAATGCAAAAAGTCTTAGGACTGAATTGACACCCATGCAAAGGGTTTTTTAAGCATTGTGAATTGTCCAAAAAAAAGTTAAGGACTGAATGACACAAAGCAAACCCCCAAACAAAAAAATTGTTAAAAAAATAGGTTTTTTTGTTTTTTTGTTTGTAAATTTTTTTTTTTATCCTTTTCCCCCCGCTTGAGAATGATCTCAATAGTCTTTTGTACTATTCCCTTCGGAAAAATAACTCCTTTTTACATCTCCTTTATCAGTCTTTCGTTGGTCCTCTTAGTTGATCACGACCATATGGTCCGCTGAAAAGTTTTAGCCTATATGTCCTAATTTCTCTGACATACTTTATGCTAGGATTTATTCAGCCATCAACATTGATTGCATGTTGCAATGCTTGCGAGATTTCTCCTCTAATAAAGATCGTGAAAAGCTTAAACACTAAATCGATAGCTTGTCCAAGATACGTTTGCTGTCGAGTTTTCATTGATCAAGACAACGTCTTTGCAATTTGCACAATCCAACAAAAACTGTTCATCCCGACTCAAGCAAACCCATAGTCCAATATGGGAAAGGGGTATTGGACTTCCAAAATCCGGCTCATCATCCCCATTGATCTCTCTCCTCTCCTCTTCATTCTCGTCGTCAGCCATTATCGCTCGAAGTGGACGGTGAGTCTAGGCGTGGCGTACGTACGCTTGGTTCTGACATTGACCCAGGCTCGTGTCGGGCGTCGAGCTGATGAGGTGGGGGAAGTTGAAGCTTGGCCTTGGACTACCCAATCGTCTTAAAAGCTGCCTGTCATAATAGGCCAATGCTTCACTCGGGCATCTCGTAAAGCCCCAACCAAATCCTTGCCCCATTTCTTCTTGGGGTCCCTTATCTTCAACTGCATATTTTTCCCCACGGCCAGCCCTCCTCAATCCTCTATCGTAATGCATCTTCTCTCGGCTGGCAACTTGTGCCTCACGCTCCACACGTCGCCGGTCTCTTCTCCGTCCCCGCGCCCAACGCTATTATAATCAAATTTTGTCCCTTCGAAATTGAGTTCCTGATTGGAAGCCAAAAGACCGATCAGTTATAATTCAATGGTCTTCCCTTGAAAACACGTTTCTTGATTCGAAGCCATCGTCCACCCGGAATGACGGCCATTGTGCAGAGCGCCGTACACCAACATGTCCTCCTAGTCGTTTGACTTTGGGAGCAGTTCTTTCGAACAACTCTCTGACAGCCAAAAGATTGGCAGAAGCTTGAACTCCCTACGCACGTGTTTGCAGGAGTTAGACTAAATGTTGCGTTGAAACTAATCATGGGTCATCTTCAAGAAGAGGTCACAAAAGGATTTTCAAAGCATCGAACTGATTGCCGCAGCGGGGACTGATGATTTTGTTGAACCTTTCAGTTCTGGCTGAACATGCAGCTTAGGATCACTGAATGTGGAAGATTGAAGGGATATTTGGTTTCGGAAGAAGAGTGGAATAGTTTGAAGAAGACAAAAGTGGGATCTTCTCTATGTATAAAAGGTTGAACTTGACTGCTGGGTGTTGTTGATAACAAATATGAGTAATTATTCTCAGTTCCAATCTATTTTCGAGGGAGGGCAAGTGCATTAAATTCCCGAGTATCATACCTTTTGTACGATCCTCGACTTGAGTGTCATAATTTTTTTGGTGTGGGGGGCCACATTGAGTACCTACATCGAGGAAAATCGTTTACTTGATGCTATTTCTAGTAAACATCATTCATTCGGATGCCACTTTCTGGCAAACCGTCATACATAGACTTTTTATTAATTATTTATTTATTTTTCAATGACACGTCGATTTTTGAAAATATTTTTTGAAATTTTTGAATTTTTTTTAATTTTGATTTTTTATTTTTTATTTTATTTTCACTATTTTTTACGCTTTGGCCGGCGAGGGTCACTGGAGACTCTAGGGGCAAGGGCCGCCTCGCCTGAGCTGGGGAGCCTCGACGGCCTTGGGCGGACCATCGTTGCGACCTCAATCGCTGTAGGCGAGGGCACGAAGGCACTCGCCAAATTTGGGAGAGGGCCCTCATGGCCCTACGGCGATAGGCGCGGCGGCCCTCATCGGGACCTGGCGAGGGTTTGTTGCGCCCTTAGTTGCTATCCGGGACAGTCCTCGACTGCGAGTGAGGCCACAATGGCCCTCACACATGGCCAGTTGTGGCAACGAGGGCCCTTACCTATATATGGTGAGGGCCTTCGTGCCCTTGCCCGCGGCCGCCGAAGCTACGACTGGCTGTCGCCCAAGGCCATTGTGGCCTCGCCTGCACAAGGCGAGGCGCCCCTCACACCCTAGGGTTGCTGATGACTCTCGTCGGTATGGCAGTAAAATCTAAGAAAAAGCAAAGTAAAAAGAAAATTGCAAAAAAATAAAAAAATTAGAAAAAATCCACATGTACATTAAATATCCAAAAGAATCATTCGTCAGTGCCACGTCAGTTTTCTCGATATCCACATAATCGATAGCACTTAAATGATCGATCAAGTGAGTGCCGTATAAAAATTACGGCCCTCGTAGTGTACTTACTCCTTTTAAGGGAGCTTCTAAGAAAGTCCATTTGGTGATGACTCATAAGATTCTCCCAACACATGTTTCAATGCTCAATTAAGACTTTTTTAATCACAAGAGAGATAAGTTGGAATATATTTATTATCTGTTCTGAATTTAAAAAGCCAGAGTATAAGGCAATTTCCGCTTATTTATTGGGCAGGGACAACAAAATGTCGGTGGATGCTTTGTGCTTAAATTAAGTTATTGGGATCTCATATGCATGTGATAGAAAGAAAATCCCAGAATTGGATTGTTACGTAAAATACAGATTTTTTTTTCTAGCAACTTTTTTTTGGTCAAATTTTCTAGCAAGTTTGGATAAGTGTTAGTCAGCGTTTAAAAAACTATTTGTAGAATAACGGCCCAATAAAAAAAATTCAACTTTAGCATCTATCCTAATTATATCGGAAACCTTTTTCTCTAATAAAAATCCCCATATTTTACTTTTGTCTCAATTCTACCAATCTAATATTAAAACAAAAAATCTCAACTTTAGAATTTGTCCCAATTATATAAATAAAAAAATTGTTCATTAAAAACCCATAACATTTACTTTTGTTCTAATTTTACCATTATTAGCCTTCCATCTATAATCAATGTTATTTAATAATACGTGGTATTTGCAGCACGTTAATGAATTACACCTCAGAGCAAAATTGACATGAAAAAAACTCACAACTTCTTTTTTGTTGTCTACTTCCTTTATATATTGTCGAGAGATACAAAGTCACTCAAGACGGCGCTCTTAAGATTCTCCCCGACACTCTATAGCTCAAAGAATGGCTAGATGTGGAGATCTGATTATTTAATGAACGATTTCAAATCTTATTGTCCGTGAAACTTGTTTTTTTTTCCCAAATTTTGAAGATTCATTGATAAGTTCGTCGAGAAAATTCGAGCCACATAAAATAGCTAATTGTGATTATGAATAGAAGGTTGATGGTGGTAGAATTTGGATAAAAATAAAAGTTAGGAGTTTTTTATGAGATAAAATAAGTTTTGGATATAATTGGGATGTACGCTAAACTTGAGGATTTTTGGGTATGAGGCCGAAAATAAATGACCGCAACTTTATTTCAAGTAAATAATTTGGTGTAACCTACCGGCACTTTTATGCAAATATCACCTTTTTGTTATGGTTTACATATCGGCGACATGACATCTTTTTACGGAGAACTTCATTTTAGTTTATTTCAAGCTGGATATCAACAAATAACCAATCTTCATATAATCCTTTGGAACCGCTAGAAATAGATTCAGGAAAAACCATTTTTACGATCAACATTAACTTTATACATTCCTAAATTTCAAAAATGATTTACGCTCCTCAAAAGTTAAACTTTTGTTTTCAAATTCTAATTGAATCTCTCCACAGTTTTCATGAATATCTCCATCATTCGAACTCGGGACTTTAAGCCTCTAGTGCCTAGCGCTCAAATCAAAGACCTTGACCTCGAGATCCACGCCTGAGCCTGGAGGGGTGGATCTAGCACCCTACCGATATCTTTACTCTAATCTCCATCATGTTGTAGACTTGAGATTGAACGATACGCTCAAATCAAAGACCTCGACCTTAGATCCACACTTGAGCCAGAGGGTGGATCTAACAACGTATTAGTACGTGTGCAAAGCCGGAGCCCGACGTGTTCAGCCGCTGGGCTGAGTGTTCACCCACTTCACAGTCTCTGTCTTTAGATAATAATCATTATCTGCCCTACTGCAAATCTGCTGCCCTACTGAAAATCTTGAAGTAATACAAGAGCAAGACAAAATTATATCTTCAGTCTTAACGGTTCTTGGATGCAATCATAGCTGATAGATCACGTGAGACACATCACAAGGAACCAAATGCTAATTATAACCACTGTGGTTATTATACTTACTGTTTTTTTTTTGTTTATTACTATTGTTAGTCACTTTCAAGACACGTGAAGGTGTTTTTTCTCCTCTTATCATGTGTAGGAAACTAGTGCAGAGTTGTGGATAGATGGTTTTGGTTATTCCTGACAAATTTCAAAGCAAATGAAATCAAAGCACTAACTTGATAGTTTCTACAACATAAATCGCCTGATTGACTTCTCATTGATCAAAGTACAAGTTGTTCATCCCCACTCCAAAAATCAATATCCAACACGGGAAAGGGAATCGGAGTTCCAAAATCCACCTCAGCATCCACATTGACCTCTCTCTTTCTCCTCTTCATCCCGTCACCAAACCGTCGTCGCTGGACGCGGATGGCGAGCTAGGCTCGGCCGACAAATGCTTGCGGCTGACCCTGACAGGCTCGTACTCGGCCGTGCCGATGAGGTGAGGGAAGTTGACCTTAGCCTTGGACCCCCTCATCTTAAAAGCTGCCCGGTCATAGGCCAATGCTGCGTCCTCGGGTGTCTCGTAAGTCCCGAGCCAAATCCTTGCCCCATTCTTCTTGGGGTCCCTTATCTCTGCCGCGTATTTTCCCCACGGTCGCCTCCTCACTCCTTTATAATGCATTTTTTGACCGGCACTTGTACCTCTTTCTCCACCATCTCCACTTTCTTCTCCGTTGCCGAACCAATGCCGTTACAATCAGCGGTCATAACTTCCGAATCAAGTTCTTCACTTGAAGCCAGACCAATGCTGTTATAATCAATGGCGGTCACTTCAAAATCAAGTTCTTGATTCAAAGCCGAAGGCGTCGTCCACCTGGAATTGAGCGTGTCACCCAAAGCGCCGTAAACCAACATGTCCTCCGAGTCGACGAACTTTAGGGCCAGTTCGCTCCAAGTCTCCATCAGTAAGAGATTGTTGAAGCTTGAACTCCTTGAGTACGTGTTTGCAGAGCTGGTGCAGAAAATGTGGCGTTGACACTATCATCATCATCTTCAAAAAGATGGTCATAAATGGATTTCAAAACATCGAATTGATCAGTCTCGAAGGGACTGATGATTTCCTGAAGCATTTTCGGTATTGGCTAGAAACTTTGTAGCTTTGAGATCACTGAATGTAGAAGATTGAAGGGATGATTTGGTTTATGAAGAAAGAGTGAAGAGGTGAAAAGACCATGAAAGAGGGGGCTCTTTATATAGGTTGAGCTTGACTGGAAGTGGAAGAAGATTGAAGGTATGATTTTGGATGGAGCTTCTGAGAAAGTGCATTTGGCGATGACCGATGAGATTCTCAAAATCACGTTTCAAATGCTCAATTTGACTTTCTTAATCGGGAAAGACATAGATTGAAATATTTTTTTGTTGTCCGTACTGAATTGAAAAGCAAAAGCGTGGGGCACGCTCCTTTTTATTAATTGGGGAAGGACAATGATATTGGTGCATGCTTTGGCATATAAAATTACTGTTTTTCACAATCGTATAGTGTGCATGTGATTCAAAAAAAAGTTGCAGAACTGTATTTTTTTTCTATTCAAATGTACGGATTTTTTTTTCCTAGAAAGTTTTAGTAATGTTAGTAAGTGTAAAAAAATTGTTTAAAAATGGAATAAGTGCACAGAAGTCCTAAGTTGCAAAAATGTAGTTGCATCATAAAAATTTCAAAAAATGAAATCAAGTTAAAAAATTTTCCAAATTGGTACATTGAAAACTCTCCATTAACTCCACTCGATTTGACTAAAGTGCCGAAATGGGGTCTGGGGTTCGGCTTGTACTTGCTTAGAGTGAAGGAGAATTGATAGATCACATCACGTCAACTAGAGATTCTTCGAGCTCGCAGCCATGGCCATTCGAGATTCATTGATCTTGACCATGGTCGCTCGAGCTCGTGGAGCGAAGGAGATTTGGAGCACCCGGCTATGGCAGCTAGGGTTTCTTTAGCTTAGCCATGGTTACTTGATAGTAATTATGATAATCCAACAATGTACATTCTCTAAATCAAAGAAAATGCTCATGCCATTCAAAACTCACCGTAGAAGAAATGCTGTGTCGTTGAAAACTAGCAGTATTGTAAATATTAGCTGTTGAAGAAAAGCAATTAACTTCAAGAATAACTCTTATTTTATTAATGAAACATTTAATTGCTGAATATTTTTTTTATATCCATGTCATATCTAGGGCTCAGTTCATACCAAGTTTTAATTCAAGGATCGCATTAGGATATAAGCCATTGCTTAGTCGTTTAGTGTAGGAATTAGGATACTAATTATTTTAAGGACGAACATGATTAGCGTCGAACTTTGTTTGGGATTAAGGTAATTGATTTGGTGGAGAAAAGATTTTAAGGCAAATTAGTTACAATTTCCATAAAAGCAAATGACAGCGGATTTACATTGATTGAGAAAATGAAGTTTTCCTATGTTATTATACGGCAACCAAATATGGTCGTTTGCAATCTGGCCAAAAATTTTTGACAAAAAAAAATCCTGGCAAAAAAAAAAAACAAAAGAAAAGAAAATGAAAGTCTGCATTGTGATTTATGGATTAGACTGGTTTATTGTCCTCAATTAGGCATGGGTACTACTTTGCAGGTGGAATTAGTTCATATACGTGGTGAATCATCATCTTCATTTCCTTCGCTTTGATTGCATTAAAGTTGATTTTGGAGAAATTATAAGAATATAAGGGTGTGTTTGTTTCACGAAAAATTTCATAAAAAAGGAAAATGACTTCCTAAGAAAACAGGTTTGACTTTTTTTGTTTGGTGATATGTGACCAAAGATGATTTTTGGTATTTGATTTTCGTTTGGAAAATGATTTTAATCTCATGACTTTATCTTATGCCAAAAGAAAATTTTGAATTTATAAATTATTATTTATATTTTTGATTTCTATATTTTAATTTTCTTTTCTTTTTTCTTGTTTTCTTCTGCATTGCTAGTTGCCAGGATATGGCGAGTCTCAACCTTACCGAGCCAGGCAAGCTTGAGCTTGCTAGATCTATTGAGGTTGGGCATCGCTCGATATTGGTGAGGCTAAGACTTGTTGGCCTCGCTAGATCTGGTAAGCTCAAGCTCGGTCAACAAGTCTGGATGTCGCTCGAGACTGGCAAGGCTAAGCTTTACAGGGATCTGGCGAGGCTCAAGCCCGCCTCGCCACAGGTCTCATTGGCCCGTGCTTGTGGCGAGTCACCAACCATCTCTGAGGCCCGACGATCGGCCTAGGGAAAGAAAAAAATAAAATAAAAAATGAAGAATGAAAAGGTAATAAAATACTAAAATAAATATTAAAAATTAGAGATGAGCAATTCCGCAAAGTGTTTTCACCTCTTTAGAATTACGGAATTCACTTTCCTGATTCTATAAATAAAAATTTTCGTTGACCAAAAAGTGTTTTCTAGTTGACTTGTCATTCATGGTAAATCAAATGAGTGAAAATACGGAAAACGAATTCCCGAAATAGACTTTCCCTCAAAAAAATGCACCCTACTTTGACATCTCAATATTATCAAGATATGATCAATAACAGTTTAAAATTTTTTTTTTTCCAAGTATTGAATGATTTTCCTGTTATTTTCTAGGCGTAGCAGACAGATAATATCTCTCAGGATAATTTCATGCACCAGATAAAGTCCACCTTCCTACTCTGACCAAAGACATACCATTCACATCATTACCATGACACCTCATGAAATGAAGATTGTCATTAAATTGATCATTCTTAGAAATCTCGATAGAAATTCATCTCTTTGTCGTTTGGTTATCGCAACACTAATTTCGCGTGGAGATCGGACTTCCATCCTAACGAAATGGATAGATAGGTACAAACATGCCAACCGAAGTCATACATATATATTTTCTCAAAGTTTTAAACTGATGGCATGTGATGGATCTTTTAATTTTTTTTATTTTTGAAGAATGCATCATAATTGACTCCATCAAGATGCTTGAAGTCCCAATAGTCTGTGTTTCTAGATGGTCGGAATCTCCTTCAACAACACTCACAGAGAACTCCCTCCTTCGGCTTTGGTCCTTTCCATCTAATCACATGCCTCACACATTTCCATGTCCAAGATATACAGTCAACCTGGTGCGGCCTGCCCAATCAGGAAGCCACACATGGCTTCTGTGAGAGAGGTTCTTTAAATCTTATTTTTGTCTTTCCTATTTAAAATATGCTCACTTTAATAGATATTCACACTAAATATTGGATTACACTATATTTATGGCACTTTCTCTGGAGAAAATATTAAGTGGGCCACCCCTCCACGTCAGCGTGGTCTTCGCCCCATCAAGAAGGGACACGTGGTTCCACGTGTTTGAGTGGTCCCTTAAATCTTATTTTTCCCCTTTTCTAATTAAAAAAATAGTGCTCCCTCTGGTAAACGCGGCTACTGTTTACTGAAGTAAGCTAGACCTGCTGCTCACATTTCTCTTGGGAAAATATTAGGTGGACCCGCTCCTCCACGCTAGCATGGTCCCCACCCAATCAGGAAGTGACATGTTGCTAGTGGTCCCCACTGGCCTTATATCTTATTTTCTCCTTTGGCCTTGGTTTGAACCTCGCTCAAGGACGCACACTGGGAACACCATCCTTCCTTTGGCTTTGGTTCTCTTCATCCAATCCTAAGTCTCACACACATCTCGAAGGTACAAAGTCAACAGGGTGTGCGATGCGTGGCTACATTGACCAGCGACGTTCTTCCATAATCACGCATGCATGCAAAAACATGTATCTGAATTTTTTCTTTTTCGTATTTAAGGAATGGTAATGTATGTAAAGGTTCATTAGATTTACATGCAAAGGTCGTGCAAAGGTCGTGGATTGTGCTAGAGACACTCTGCGGTCAAGCCTTTGGCAATGAACAGATATCACAGACTCGGCATTTACATGCAAAGGTCGTGGATCTTGCTCTTCTTGTGATGCTTCCTGTTGCTGCCCATCTACATTTTCACGACACCGCTCCTAAAGCTCCTCGGCCAAGCCAATGACATCACGGACATATCCAGCATGTTGGCCTATGGCTCAACCGTCTTTACTTCAGCATGGCATTCATGTTCCCGCTGAACAAGTTCTTGCAGAGCCAGCTCAAGAAACCGGTCATGGCCTGAGTTGCACTGGCGGGCTTGGTTGTGAACGTGGTCTCGAGCTGGCTCTACGTGTACATCTTCGACTTCGGCATATGTTGATTGGAACCGAACCTAAAGTTTTTGATTTACGAAGGAATTAGGCCAGAAATCATGTATGTTGATACGCACATTTTATAGGTAAACTAATCGAGAAAAATAGAGATGGCACTACATGGTTTGAATGATATTTCTTTGATAATTGCTAAAAGAATAAATCACTTTATATGACTAATAAGTGAAAAGAAAAAAGCAAACAAAAATGTTTCAATAACGAATTTATCTTGTGGTTGTCTCTTATTCCAAGTTATAGCAAAATTAATAAAGTACATGGACTAATAATAGCATATTGTCCCATGTAGATTAATAAAGTACATGGACTAATAATAGCAAAATTAATTAAGTGACGAAGTTTATGTATAGCGCTCACTTTCGTACCAAAATTTTTCGGCGGCTTATTTATGTGCCAAATAAAGAAGCAAGGATGACTTAAGTGCCAACGGTGAGAGATTCCAACCACTTAGTTCATGTGACATTTTTTATTAATTTTTTAATATTATGTGGATGCAATTTTTTTTAAAAAATAAGTCCATGTGGCAAAAAAGTGAAATTTGATTTAAAAAATAAGCTTAAAAACTATATAATAAAAAAGATCTACTTTGCACAGCCCAGATGCTAGGCGAGACGTACTACCACATATTGATAGATCAGGATTTGAACCTACCGCGGAGCTATTAGAGTGCAGCTTGCTAATTGACTCTAGTGCCACAGGCTGAACTTACCTACATATTCTAACTATGGAGTGAAAAATTGAAATGTTCGAAACTACTTATTGGGGAACAAACTTAAAGACAACCTAAACAATGAAAACTCCCGCTGTAACTTGTATTTTTTTTAGTTTTTAGCTTATTATTAATTTTTTGAATATTATGTGGAATTTTTATTAATCTTTGTCTTTTTTATTATTGACTGGGATCCTCAAGCAAGCCACGTAGATGCCGCGTAAGATTTCCATTGAAACTCACTAGAGTTGGTACTCAAATAATTATTTAAAAAAAATCCAAATAAAAGTTTGGCACCAAAGTGAGTGCTGTACACAAACTTTGTTACATGTGGTGTCCTTCTACCCTACAAATATATCAAATAACAACACATGCCCTAATTCCCAAAATTAAAATTAACTTTGATACGTACTTGCTATTTCCAACTCCACGCTCCAAAATTCTGATTTGTAGAAATAAAATAACCTTGCGCATTTTACTTTTCCTTGGATCAGCCCATTATATGTTAGTGACAACTTCTGAATAAAAACTTATGCTCATAATTAATTGATGGAACGACC
The DNA here is from genome assembly GCA_019149425.1 of Psidium friedrichsthalianum. NCBI lineage: Eukaryota > Viridiplantae > Streptophyta > Magnoliopsida > Myrtales > Myrtaceae > Psidium > Psidium friedrichsthalianum. Next base: position 413 of record JAGVVM010015300.1, on the reverse strand, counting down.
GATAGGGTTCGGGTGAATCCTAGCCAAGCGTAAGTGTTATCTTGCAAGAGAAATCGCGTGTGATTCCTTGGCAATCTATGAACTCGCCTGGCAGGAAAATTTAGCATTTTGTACTTCCCTATAATAATTATTGAAACTCCAATATCCAAATTAAGCAATCATAAAATAATTAATTTTTTTCGATATATCTTTAGTAAATTTTTATATAGAATAGTAAGTTTCCATATATATACTAATAGGCAAGTTTGCAATGATTGTTAGTAACTTTATAGATTAAGAAAGTAAGCTTTCTTGTATAAAAGATGATAATATTTGCTAGACAGTTTGATGGTTTCATGACTTTAAAAAAATTTAAAATCTCTCCAATATTAGTTAGTTTCCTCGGAACATCTCTAGGAATGGGACATATCCTT
>JAGVVM010015298.1:0-23066 GCA_019149425.1 Psidium friedrichsthalianum | reverse complement strand
CAACTGTACTGCCTAAAACAAAATGCTGTTATCATCCGGAAGTGAAGCGAAAGAACCCATGCCCAACAGGGAAGCGGGCAGGAAAAGCTGTCATCCGCATCTCCGACCTCTGCTTGACCAAAGATCGGGTCCTTGACATGCTAAAGATTTGCAGCTTCCGACGTTGTTTATCTGGTTTTCATATCCTCGGCCATCAGACCGCCCTCACCCAACATAAGGCGGATCCATGAAGGCCCACTTAAAGACCTCCTCATACTGCGTCGCCGCATTCTCCCACGTGAAGTCCTTCGTCATACCTCTCTTCATCAGTCCCGCCCAAGAAGTTTTGTGTTCTCTATATGTCTCAATGGCGAATCTCAGGGCCTGCAAAAGAGTAGCCGCTTCCAGTTTACCTCACAACCCCATTACTCCGCCTTGACGCAAGGAGCGGAAGGAAGAACCAAAGAGTATGGAACATGGGAAAGATCAAAGCATCCCGTACCCTCACATTCATCACAATTAACGCAAAATGCTCTAGACTAATATTACGGTCTCCCTTGGAGATGACATCAATATGGTCTAGTGCACCAATCAGCAGCCATGTTGAATTTACTACTTGATATAAAATCATTTTACCACACTTCTAAATTGTGATGTCTTGCGAAATAAAGATCTGAAGCAGAATAGGTTTTCTTGCACTTAGATCAAGCTATATCATGCTATTTCGTAAGCCAAACAACAATTATCAATGGATAGGAAGTCTTGGCAACTTACCGCCAACATGCTCTCCTTTGTTAGCGGAGAAAAGGTCCATCTGGCAATCCAGTAGAATCATGTCATTTAAGAAGAAATAATTCTTCTGATGATTAAAGAAACTTCCGTACTACCAGCACTTAGTAAAGAAGAGAAAGGCGTGAGCCATAAAAGTCAAGATGTGTTATTTTCAGATGGTAATTTTGATTATACGAAAAGCATCCCTCGTGAAATAACCATCTTTAGGGAGAGTTTTGCAATAACCACATACCCAGTACCCTCGCCGCTGCCTTCATTAGCATATGGGTTAAAGTTCTCTACTGTGTCCTGAGGGAAAGAAAACAGGAACAATTGAGTGATCCAGCAGAATCATATAACAAAGAGTTGTTTTTGAGTTCCACATAAGCCTGAACTCACTCTAAGTCCTCCAGTGGCATGTACCACTGGTACAGTTCCATATCTCATGGCATACAGCTGATTTAGCCCACATGGTTCAAACCTTGATGGCATCAGTAAAATGTCACAGCTGTTCATTCATTGACTAAATGAGTTGCTGCTCCTGATAGAGAGGATACTGAACTGCAAACTCAAATTAAATTACCCTGCCGTCATCTTATGAGAGATTGGAACATTGAATCCCACCCAGCCCCGAACTTCTCTTTGTAGGTTGACTCTGCTGCTCTCATCCATCCTTCAAATCGTGGATCTCCAGACCCAAGCATAACCTTAATGGATTGGACGAATGCTAAATTGAGTTGGATAGAAGATGCAATGAAACAACTGGTACAGCATAGATATGCTACGTAAGAAGATCTAAGCAATGTGAAGTGGTAACTAAGAATACAGTTTAGATCCTCGGGGAGCCGAAGATATGGAGTTATGCACACAACCATGTATACTGAAAGAAAAGATTGCAACTACAAGTAAATAACAAATAAAGGAGAATTAAGGGGATGATCCATGTATCATAGAAAGATAGACGAAACCAGTTTCAAGGGGAATTCCAGGAAGAAGCGAACTCACTTACGATTGGATATCATCTTCCATAAGCTCTGGAATTGCCGAAGAAATTAGGTCAATCCCTTTCTGGTGGTCCAGTCTACCGATAAACCCAATCTACAAAGTTTAATGCACAGTTAGAACTGATACGTTGCCACCCAACCACGAAGTAAGCAACTTAATATTACCATTGGACAGTCTGGCAAAATAGGAAGACCAAGTTCTTTCTGCAAAGCTATCTTGCATTGCACCTGGAGTTCATGAATAGCTGGTTAACACAACAGTGTAACAGAATAGCCAAGTCCCAAATTGAGAGGCTATCACCTTTCCAGAAAGATCACTGGCAGAGTAATGGGAAGCAAGATACTCATCTGTGGAAGGATCCCACTCAGTAATATCAATGCCATTGGTAATACCTGTCAAAATTAGCATCAGATTCTCAAGAAACATCTCAATGCAAGGATCCTAAGAAAAGCAACAGAGGAGAAATAAAATATTATAGTAACAGGCTAATTTATCAAAATATGTGCAGAATAACTTCTAAAATGCTAGCTTAAAAGTAACAACTAAACTGGAATTGAACATCTCAAAATAATGTGAATTGCACGACACTGCACTTCCTACATCTTGCAACTCAAATACAGTGTACTCATTAAGACTAACATATAACTCTGAGGACTAGCTTACGCACCACTTAGAACAAATTTTCGACTGCTTAACAATTCATTGAGACCATATCCACCTTCAGTGGTTGTTATCTCCCAGGAATAACCCTGCATTTTAAAGGAAGAAAAATGCTTTACGTGATTGTGAAAGACTAAAATGCAAATTAACTGTTCTTAAGATGCTATAAAATAGAACAGAGATGTGTTAGCAGGAATATAGATGCCATGGGGGTCAGGGCTTGGAATTGTTAACATAACATATCATTATCTCCTTTCAAGCAACAATGTTTCACCAGAGTGGCGTAAGATAATTTTTGCCACTCTATGACCAGCTTTGAAAACTCAAATAAAACAGAAAACACTGTCAAAGGAGACAGTCCCTGGGTACAGATACGGATATGACATTTATAACCTTGCTAACTGTAAGTATACGATCAGCTGTCACAATCGCACCCTTTAACACATTGACAGCTTCCCCAGTATCAAGAGCATGTGTTCTTGCCCATGTAGGAAACACCCATTCGAGTGCTTCATACCATTGAGGAGGGAGTCCCAATTCTTATACGTCACTGCAGCTTCCACACCCTATATGTTGAAGATAGTTTAGTTCGTTAGTTCAGCTAGTATTAACTTCATTGCTAACAATTGCATCATGCATATGAAAAATGAACAAATGTGTCGGAATTCAAAGATCCCATAGTATTCATTAACGACGAATGTCTTAATTACCACTATTTTATGGACTTAACCCGTTGTGTTGCCTCAATGTGTGTGCATCCAGAATAATATGCTCTATTCTTAGCAGTCAACTTTGATCAATCTCTCCTCTATAAAACTGACAAGATAACATAGATAACCTTGGTCAAGTGTGCGCAAATACCACTATGTCCTGTCCTGCCTGGCAGTTGTGCACTCCAGAGCTAGCAGGGGTGCTATAAAAACAATGAAAATATAAAAAAATAAAAGCTCTTCCAAATTCTTAGTTCTCTCTTAGGACACTTGAAAACTTCCAAGATTGCTCGAATAAGACAAACATAGCTTTAATAGCATGTTTGGTGTTGAATTTAATCATCCAAAAACACAAATTTATCAGTGAGTGGTTAATAAACCTTCAAAGAGCTGGAACAACAAATCCCGCCATCACTTCATGGGCTACACCCAGAAAAATTTCACAAGAAAAAGGAATGAACAGAAAAGTATCCCCAAAACATTGTCATATATCCCTTAACAGGTTATCGTTTTTCTTCTTATTTCTCCATAAAGTACATGTCACCCTGCGAGACCATGCATAAGGGACCATGTTGCATAACTGTGGCATTATTTTTGAAATATAATCAGAAAGACTTTGACTATATGTGTAAAGTTGGTCAGTGGTCTTTTCAAGTAAGATATACACTTTGAGAAAAACATCACATAGCATTTACCTGATGCGCAGGTTATGGATTATGAGAACACAACGGGCATCCTTATAAACTCCAAATGGACGGTATTGGCTGCCAAGATCTGTGCCAAAAGACAGTTCAACATGTGTGACGATGAAATAAAATATTTGCCTTCTGTGCAAGTGTGAGCAATGTATCCTTCACTTTCGCATGCAAATTATGCACATAAACCATAGACTGAAGAGACGCATATAGTCCGAAGTCATTAGACATTATCATGCAACTTCTCAATTCATTTTGGTCTAAGCCAAATCATGCATTATTGCCATCACATCATCATATGAGAATTATGATCCTGCTTTTAGAAACTGCAATAAAAGAAGCCACATCTGATAACAAGATCACAAGCAAAGATAGGACTGATAAAACAGACAAAGAAGCAACATCAAGGCATCATAAACTAAGGTGATCATTTGTCAGGTTCGTGAAAAGAAAGGCAATGACTTACACTGGCACAAGGCTGGCATGCCAGTCGTTGACTAGAAACAGACAGTGTTCCCCATATGTGAAACCGCCCAGGGGAAGAACTAATGGGGCTTCACATGCTGCATGGCAAAGTAAAGTGAACCGAAACTGTAAAACCACGGAGAAGAATTTGTCATTGCCATATTTCAAGGAAGCATGTTGTTAAACACTGATTTAGATCTAAACTCTCAAAAATCAGGAATAAACAAGAGGAATTAGAAATGCTATAACCTGGTTATCACCAAAAGCACCATAGCATCTCCATATGGAGTTCCAGGACGGTGGTACGCTGGGTGATCCACAAATACCTGAGAAGTTGCATAACAACTCAACACTGAAACAAAGGTTCAAAATGAATTCTCGTGATATTAAAACTTTACTGAACGTGCTAATGTGGCTTCTGGAAAAAATAGTTTTGAGTTATCCACAACTCGCGGGTCCTGGAATTACATCATGAATGGCATTTAGACAATTCATACCCAGTCAACACCTTTTCTATACTCATGGAAGAAAGAAACCTCGTGAACTCCATCAAAACAATGGATTTTAATGCAACGGTCCAAATCAAGAGCACCAGCATATCTTTCATCTGCAACAGTTCCATTTAGATACATGGGAGAGACAACCATAACACGGTGTCCACGAGCAGCTAGGGCTATTGGTAATGAACCACATACATCTCCCAAGCCCCCTGTCTTAGAATAAGGAGCTGCTTCAGCAGTCACAAAAACAATATTGTAAGATACTTTGGTTTGGGCTTCCTCTTCGCCTTCTGTTTCCCCAGTCTCTTTTATCTCACCAGTGCTTTTGTCTCCCTCAGCAGTAGCAACTTCCACAAAATCTATACAATACATTGACTATGAGAATGATAATGACCATTTCACACGCATTCAAGAAACTATGAACAATTCAAGAATATGCAAGGCAAAAATCTCGCGAAGATCTCATCTGGAAGCAACAATACTGAAATATTACAGACAAGGTTGGTGTCATACATATACAACTCCTTTTCTCACAATGGATTGCAGAACTCATTCAACAATTCAAGTTACTCTGAAACGTGTAAATCATTAACCTGAGAACTCCACGGAACATCTGTAAGAGACAAAAAGTTAAACAAAGTTTTTTCCAGCATACAAAAAGCTTGTACTGGAGCATTATCACTCGTGGAAAAGAGCTGATGATCTAACAAGTTGACAAAACTGACAGATCCCTATAGACTATCCGAAACGGACAAGGAAATCAAACATGACCATCTGATAGAATATGCAACTAAGGTGGGCAAGAAAAATCAGAACGCAAAGCCTCCGCAAGATCATCACCATGCAAATTCAATAAATCCCAGCAAATAAGCCAAAGGTGTTGCGACTAAAGTTAGGAAACATGTTCCAACATGTCTATCCCAATGTCCGGTTTCAGTAGAAAAGCATGTCCACGATCTCAGGCCAGTCTGTTTTTCTGTTTGAAACTAAGATTGTCCTAGCAACTGCCAGCGTTAACAAACAGGGAGGCGAAACAATCAATCCTACCACGGCCAAGTGGAACACTGTGTATAATGATGAAATTGCTTCACTGGGTAGAACAACCTCAGTGCACCAAGTAAGCAACTTAGGAGAAGCGAAGAAGGATCGGGGGGAATGCAATGATCTCAATCACCGCATCATCTTGGCTAATAATCAGTTCAGCACGGTCATTTCCGAATCCTATCAGTCATCCCATGGAAAACAAAATAGCAAGCAAAAATCAAATCCCCCACCGAGCGCTTACCAGGCCGTGTCTGAGGAATGAGGGCGAACCCAACAACAGAGCCAGAGGCATCCCTCTCTGCACCTAACACCAGCCCACCACCACCCCCACCCTCGGATTTCTGCTCTTCATCTTCAACCGCGAACTCGTCCTTCGACGGCGAGCCACCGAAGCCGCCGTCGCGTTCACCGCTCGCCGATCTCCTCAGCACAACACAGCCGGCTCCTGCACTCTTTCTCCAGCACGAAAAGAAACGCGCTTGCCCGGTCGATCCGAGACGCCAGTGCCGGCTCGCGCTGAACGTGCCGGCGTCGTCCTACATGGAGTAACCCGAGCGAAGTGCAGAGTCTCCATTGAGAGGTCCTAGCCGGAAAGGCGAAGACCGCGAGCTAGCGAAAGCAGAAACGAGAGGGAGCGCGAGAGATTTTCCTGGGAATGGGGACCGAAGAGAGACAAGATATGGATTCGTTGAGTGCAAGGCGGGATTAGCGAGTGCCTGGATCCCAACGAAAGGACGGGAGTGCATGATCGAGTGCCGCGCTTTCGGACACCGCGAAGATGACGTGGCGCGTCTTCTTTGGCCACGTCATAGGGTGACGGCTTTTTTGGGCTACGTGTTGAGTTGTGATGGGGAGATTGGACGGCGTTTCCCATGGAACGACGTGTACTGGAACAATTCTGCAAAGAGAGAAAGTACATAAAGATTTTAGATTGCGTCACTCACGTGAGATCTCGCCACCTCCGTCTCTTTTTTGGAAAAAGAAAAGGTGCCTTACATTAGGGTCCCGCACTTAAGGAATATTATATCTAAAATCAATCAATCTAATTACGAAAATTCGAGATTAACAACATTTTTAGTTCACGTCCTGAAAATGTTATTACCGCACTAAGAGATGTTAATGCTAGCAATTTTTATACATTAATGTTTTTTTGGGCATTACAAATGATAGTATCGTGATCCGCACAATTCTTGTATGATGATGAGTTATAATAACGAATCAGGCTATGAATCATGTCGCGATCAGGACATAAATCGGATGTGATATAGGCATTGGACCAAGCCATAGATTAGGCATGGTGGTCGTGGACCAAGCCCAATGGCTGACCAAGGCCGACCTGAGATGGCCAGGCACGATCCAAGACGGCTTGGTGTGCCAGCCCTAGTATTCTAGAACATCCAAGATACCACCAAGTAGGAGGCAGAGCCTACCGCGATCTGGGGTTCGGATCGAAAAATATAGAAAATTGCAATACGAATACGTATGCGACATGGCAAAGTATGCATGAGTTGTACTATATAAATGCACATAAATGACATTTTTTGGTATTTTTGAATTAAATAAGACTGATGATATAAAATATTCTGAATATAAATGCAATATTAAAAGATACGATATAAAAAGCAGTATATAAATATAGGCATTAAAAATTTCCTGAAGCCGAAAGAGGGAGTGAGCTAACGACTTTTGTGCAGTGTTATGACCTCCAATAGGTGACTCGGCCTACCGATTCTGGGATTTGATAATGTAAAATCAAAACACATTAAATAGAGTACAGAAAGCAGTAAATAAAGAACCTCCAGTAGGTGGCTCGGCCCACTGATTTTGAGTTTTGATAATATGAAAATTAAACTGCAGAAAATAAAATACAGAAATAAGTAAATAAAGAACCTCCAGCAGGTGGCTTGGTCTACCAATTCTGGGATTCAATAGTATAGAAATAAAAATACAAAAAGTGAAATATATGAGATCTTTATACCACCAAGTATGGGGCAGAGTCTACCGCAATTTGGGATTCGGATCAATGAAAAGATGCAATATAAAAAGCAGTAAATAAATACAAGCATTAAAATTCCCTGAAGTCGGAAAGAGAAGTGAGTTAACGGCTTCTGTGCAGTGATATGACCTCCAGCAGGTGGCTCGACCTACCAATTTTGGGATTTGATAATGCGAAAATCAAAATACAAAAGATGAATTACATTAGATCTTTACACCACCAAGTAGAAGGCAGAGCTTACCGCAATCTAAGGTTAGAATCTTTTAAGCGATAATGCAGAAAATTGCAATACGAGTATGACATTTGGATATAAAAACATATGAATTGACATGGCATAATCAAAATTTAAATCAATTCATTTGGGCAACGAAATTCTCGAAGATTTTAATGGTTAGGATTGTTACCTGATTTGATGGATTTGATTGTCGGATTCGAACCTTGTATCACCTTGTGGATCAAGATTACAGCTTGAACGACGGGGATGAACTTGTGACTTGTGTTGATTGTTGGAGGAATTAGTGATGGTTGCACCTAGTTTTAAACTCCCACCATCTTTAAGATTCTCTTTTGGAAGAGAATTCTCTCTCTGTGTGATTTTTCTTTCTCTTTAATTTTTCTTCAATCTCCAAAAACCCTCTCAAATATCCAAAATTTTCTCTCTAAAAAATCCCCTCTTCCAAGCTCCCTTCTTCTTCCTTTTATAGCCCACTCATCTATCTCCCATTTTAATTTCTCCACTAATTCTTTTTCATCTCCATCTTCCCTTCTCTATTCCCATTTTATTTTCTCAATCTATTCTTCTCCATCTCCACTTCTCCATCTTTCATTCTCTATTCTAATTTCTCCACTAACTCTTTTTTTAGTTATTTACAAAATAATCCCTCAAGTGTCAGGTATTTGCACTCGAGTCCCTGAAATTTTAAGTATTTGCAATTCAATCCCTAGAGAAATATTTCTTTAAGTCCAAATCTCCACACAATTTTCGACACTCCTCCCTTATGCTTGGTCAAAATTCATCTCATGTCTAATTTAATCACTTGTCAAATTTAAAGAACTTAAATTTGACAAGACAAGTGATTAAATTAGACATGAGATGAATTTTGACCAAGCATAAGGGAGGAGTGTCGAAAATTGTGTGGAGATTTGGACTTAAGAAATATTTTCTCTAGGGATTGAATGCAAATACTTAAAATTTCAGGGACTCGAGTGCAAATACCTGACACTTGAGGGATTATTTTGTAAATAACTAAAAAAAGAGTTAGTGGAGAAATTAGAATAGAGAATGAAAGATGGAGAAGTGGAGATGGAGAAGAATAGATTGAGAAAATAAAATGGGAATAGAGAAGGAAGATGGAGATGAAAAAAGAATTAGTGGAGAAATTAAAATGGGAGATAGATGAGTGGGCTATAAAAGGAAGAAGAAGGGAGCTTGGAAGAGGGGATTTTTTAGAGAGAAAATTTTGGATATTTGAGAGGGTTTTTGGAGATTGAAGAAAAATTAAAGAGAAAGAAAAATCACACAGAGAGAGAATTCTCTTCCAAAGAGAATCTTAAAGATGGTGGGAGTTTAAAACTAGGTGCAACCATCACTAATTCCTCCAACAATCAACACAAGTCACAAGTTCATCCCGTCGTTCAAGCTGTAATCTTGATCCACAAGGTGATACAAGGTTCGAATCCGACAATCAAATCCATCAAATCAGGTAACAATCCTAACCATTAAAATCTTCGAGAATTTCGTTGCCCAAATGAATTGATTTAAATTTTGATTATGCCATGTCATATTCATATGTTTTTATATCCAAATGTCATACTCGTATTGCAATTTTCTGCATTTATCGCTTAAAAGATTCTAACCTTAGATTGCGGTAAGCTCTGCCTTCTACTTGGTGGTGTAAAGATCTAATGTAATTCATCTTTTGTATTTTGATTTTCGCATTATCAAATCCCAAAATTGGTAGGTCGAGCCACCTGCTGGAGGTCATATCACTGCACAGAAGCCGTTAACTCACTTCCTCTTTCCGACTTCAGGGAATTTTAATGCTTGTATTTATTTACTGCTTTTTATATTGCATCTTTTCATTGATCCGAATCCCAAATTGCGGTAGACTCTGCCCCATACTTGGTGGTATAAAGATCTCATATATTTCACTTTTTGTATTTTTATTTCTATACTATTGAATCCCAGAATTGGTAGACCAAGCCACCTGCTGGAGGTTCTTTATTTACTTATTTCTGTATTTTATTTTCTGCAGTTTTAATTTTCATATTATCAAACTCAAAATCAGTGGGCCGAGCCACCTACTGGAGGTTCTTTATTTACTGCTTTCTGTACTCTATTTAATGTGTTTTGATTTCTACATTATCAAATCCCAGAATCGGTAGGCCGAGTCACCTATTGGAGGTCATAACACTGCACAAAAGTCGTTAGCTCACTCCCTCTTTCGGCTTCAGGAAATTTTTAATGCCTATATTTATATACTGCTTTTTATATCGTATCTTTTAATATTGCATTTATATTCAGAATATTTTATATCATCAGTCTTATTTAATTCAAAAATACCAAAAATGTCATTTATGTGCATTTTATATAGTACAACTCATGCATACTTTGCCATGTCGCATACGTATTCGTATTGCAATTTTCTATATTTTTCGATCCGAACCCCAGATCGCGGTAGGCTCTGCCTCCTACTTGGTGGTATCTTGGATGTTCTAGAATACTAGGGCTGGCACACCAAGCCGTCTTGGATCGTGCCTGGCCATCTCAGGTCGGCCTTGGTCAGCCATTGGGCTTGGTCCACGACCACCATGCCTAATCTATGGCTTGGTCCAATGCCTATATCACATCCGATTTATGTCCTGATCGCGACATGATTCATAGCCTGATTCGTTATTATAACTCATCATCATACAAGAATTGTGCGGATCACGATACTATCATTTGTAATGCCCAAAAAACATTAATGTATAAAAATTGCTAGCATTAACATCTCTTAGTGCGGTAATAACATTTTCAGGACGTGAACTAAAAATGTTTGTTAATCTCGAATTTTCGTAATTAGATTGATTGATTTTAGATATAATATTCCTTAAGTGCGGGACCCTAATGTAAGGCACCTTTTCTTTTTCCAAAAAAGAGACGGAGGTGGCGAGATCTCACGTGAGTGACGCAATCTAAAATCTTTATGTACTTTCTCTCTTTGCAGAATTGTTCCAGTACACGTCGTTCCATGGGAACGCCGTCCAATCTCCCCATCACAACTCAACACGTAGCCCAAAAAGCCGTCACCCTATGACGTGGCCAAAGAAGACGCGCCACGTCATCTTCGCGGTGTCCGAAAGCGCGCACTCGATCATGCACTCCCGTCCTTTCGTTGGGATCCAGGCACTCGCTAATCCCGCCTTGCACTCAACGAATCCATATCTTGTCTCTCTTCGGTCCCCATTCCCAGGAAAATCTCTCGCGCTCCCTCTCGTTTCTGCTTTCGCTAGCTCGCGGTCTTCGCCTTTCCGGCTAGGACCTCTCAATGGAGACTCTGCACTTCGCTCGGGTTACTCCATGTAGGACGACGCCGGCACGTTCAGCGCGAGCCGGCACTGGCGTCTCCGATCGACCGGGCAAGCGCGTTTTCTTTTCGTGCTGGAGAAAGAGTGCAGGAGCCGGCTGTGTTGTGCTGAGGAGATCGGCGAGCGGTGAACGCGACGGCGGCTTCGGTGGCTCGCCGTCGAAGGACGAGTTCGCGGTTGAAGATGAAGAGCAGAAATCCGAGGGTGGGGGTGGTGGTGGGCTGGTGTTAGGTGCAGAGAGGGATGCCTCTGGCTCTGTTGTTGGGTTCGCCTCATTCCTCAGACACGGCCTGGTAAGCGCTCGGTGGGGATTTGATTTTTGCTTGCTATTTTGTTTTCCATGGGATGACTGATAGGATTCGGAAATGACCGTGCTGAACTGATTATTAGCCAAGATGATGCGGTGATTGAGATCATTGCATTCCCCCCGATCCTTCTTCGCTTCTCCTAAGTTGCTTACTTGGTGCACTGAGGTTGTTCTACCCAGTGAAGCAATTTCATCATTATACACAGTGTTCCACTTGGCCGTGGTAGGATTGATTGTTTCGCCTCCCTGTTTGTTAACGCTGGCAGTTGCTAGGACAATCTTAGTTTCAAACAGAAAACAGACTGGCCTGAGATCGTGGACATGCTTTTCTACTGAAACCGGACATTGGGATAGACATGTTGGAACATGTTTCCTAACTTTAGTCGCAACACCTTTGGCTTATTTGCTGGGATTATTGAATTTGCATGGTGATGATCTTGCGGAGGCTTTGCGTTCTGATTTTTCTTGCCCACCTTAGTTGCATATTCTATCAGATGGTCATGTTTGATTTCCTTGTCCGTTTCGGATAGTCTATAGGGATCTGTCAGTTTTGTCAACTTGTTAGATCATCAGCTCTTTTCCACGAGTGATAATGCTCCAGTACAAGCTTTTTGTATGCTGGAAAAAACTTTGTTTAACTTTTTGTCTCTTACAGATGTTCCGTGGAGTTCTCAGGTTAATGATTTACACGTTTCAGAGTAACTTGAATTGTTGAATGAGTTCTGCAATCCATTGTGAGAAAAGGAGTTGTATATGTATGACACCAACCTTGTCTGTAATATTTCAGTATTGTTGCTTCCAGATGAGATCTTCGCGAGATTTTTGCCTTGCATATTCTTGAATTGTTCATAGTTTCTTGAATGCGGTGAAATGGTCATTATCATTCTCATAGTCAATGTATTGTATAGATTTTGTGGAAGTTGCTACTGCTGAGGGAGACAAAAGCACTGGTGAGATAAAAGAGACTGGGGAAACAGAAGGCGAAGAGGAAGCCCAAACCAAGTATCTTACAATATTGTTTTTGTGACTGCTGAAGCAGCTCCTTATTCTAAGACAGGGGCTTGGGAGATGTATGTGTTCATTACCAATAGCCCTAGCTGCTCGTGGACACCGTGTTATGGTTGTCTCTCCCATGTATCTAAATGGAACTGTTGCAGATGAAAGATATGCTGGTGCTCTTGATTTGGACCGTTGCATTAAAATCCATTGTTTTGATGGAGTTCACGAGGTTTCTTTCTTCCATGAGTATAGAAAAGGTGTTGACTGGGTATGAATTGTCTAAATGCCATTCATGATGTAATTCCAGGACCCGCGAGTTGTGGATAACTCAAAACTATTTTTTCCAGAAGCCACATTAGCACGTTCAGTAAAGTTTTATATCACGAGAATTCATTTTGAACCTTTGTTTCAGTGTTGAGTTGTTATGCAACTTCTCAGGTATTTGTGGATCACCCAGCGTACCACCGTCCTGGAACTCCATATGGAGATTGCTATGGTGCTTTTGGTGATAACCAGGTTATAGCATTTCTAATTCCTCTTGTTTATTCCTGATTTTTGAGAGTTTAGATCTAAATCAGTGTTTAACATGCTTCCTTGAAATATGGCAATGACAAATTCTTCTCCGCTGGTTTTACAGTTTCGGTTCACTTTACTTTGCCATGCAGCATGTGAAGCCCCATTAGTTCTTCCCCTGGGCGGTTTCACATATGGGGAACACTGTCTGTTTCTAGTCAACGACTGGCATGCCAGCCTTGTGCCAGTGTAAGTCATTGCTTTTCTTTCACGAACCTGACAAATGATCACCTTAGTTTATGATGCCTTGATGTTGCTTCTTTGTCTGTTTTATCAGTCCTATCTTTGCTTGTGATCTTGTTATCAGATGTGGCTTCTTTTATTGCAGTTTCTAAAGCAGGATCATAATTCTCATATGATGATGTGATGGCAATAATGCATGATTTGGCTTAGACCAAATGATTGAGAAGTTGCATGATAATGTCTAATGACTTCGGACTATATGCGTCTCTTCAGTCTATGGTTTATGTGCATAATTTGCATGCGAAAAGTGAAGGATACATTGCTCACACTTGCACAGAAGGCAAATATTTTATTTCATCGTCACACATGTTGAACTGTCTTTTGGCACAGACTCTTGGCAGCCAATACCGTCCATTTGGAGTTTATAAGGATGCCCGTTGTGTTCTCATAATCCATAACCTTGCGCATCAGGTAAATGCTATGTGATGTTTTTCTCAAAGTGTATATCTTACTTGAAAAGACCACTGACCAACTTTACACATATAGTCAAAGTCTTTCTGATTATATTTCAAAAATAATGCACAGTTATGCAACATGGTCCCTTATGCATGGTCTCGCAGGGTGACATGTACTTTATGGAGAAATAAGAAGAAAACGATAACCTGTTAAGGGATATATGACAATGTTTTTGGGGATACTTTTCTGTTCATTCCTTTTTCTTGTGAAATTTTTCTGGGTGTAGCCCATGAAGTTGATGGCGGGATTTGTTGTTCCAGCTCTTTGAAGTTTATTAACCACTCACTGATAAATTTGTGTTTTTTGGATGATTAAATTCAACACCAAACATGCTATTAAAGCTATGTTTGTCTTATTCGAGCAATCTTGGAAGTTTTCAAGTGTCCTAAGAGAGAACTAAGAATTTGGAAGAGGCTTTTATTTTTTTATATTTTCATTGTTTTTATAGCACCCCTGCTAGCTCTGGAGTGCACAACTGCCAGGCAGGACAGGACATAGTGGTATTTGCGCACACTTGACCAAGGTTATCTATGTTATCTTGTCATTTTTATAGAGGAGAGATTGATCAAGTTGACTGCTAAGAATAGAGCATATTATTCTGGATGCACACACATTGAGGCAACACAACGGGTTAAGTCCATAAAATAGTGGTAATTAAGACATCGTCGTTAATGAATACTATGGGATCTTTGAATTCCGACACATTTGTTCATTTTTCATATGCATGATGCAATTTGTTAGCAATGAAGTTAATACTAGCTGAACTAACGAACTAAACTATCTTCACATATAGGGTGTGGAAGCTGCAGTGACGTATAAGAATCTGGGACTCCCTCCTCAATGGTATGAAGCACTCGAATGGGTGTTTCCTACATGGGCAAGAACACATGCTCTTGATACTGGGGGAGCTGTCAATGTGTTAAAGGGTGCGATTGTGACAGCTGATCGTATACTTACAGTTAGCAAGGTTATAAATGTCATATCCGTATCTGTACCCAGGACTGTCTCCTTTGACAGTGTTTTCTGTTTTATTTTGAGTTTTCAAAGCTGGTCATAGAGTGGCAAAAATTATCTTCGCCACTCTGGTGAAACATTGTTGCTTGAAAGGAGATAATGATATGTTATGTTAACAATTCCCAAGCCCTGACCCCCATGGCATCTATATTCCTGCTAACACATCTCTGTTCTATTTTATAGCATCTTAAGAACAGTTAATTTGCATTTTATGTCTTTCACAATCCGTAAAGCATTTTTCCTTCCTTTAAATTGCAGGGTTATTCCTGGGAGATAACAACCACTGAAGGTGGATATGGTCTCAATGAATTGTTAAGCAGTCGAAAATTTTTTCTAAGTGTGCGTAAGCTAGTCCTCAGAGTTATATGTTAGTCTTAATGAGTACACTGTATTTGAGTTGCAAGATGTAGGAAGTGCAGTGTCGTGCAATTCACATTATTTTGAGATGTTCAATTCCAGTTTAGTTGTTACTTTTAAGCTAGCATTTTAGAAGTTATTCTGCACATATTTTGATAAATTAGCCTGTTACTATAATATTTTATTTCTCCTCTGTTGCTTTCTTAGGATCCTTGCATTGAGATGTTTCTTGAGAATCTGATGCTAATTTTGACAGGTATTACCAATGGCATTGATATTACTGAGTGGGATCCTTCCACAGATGAGTATCTTGCTTCCCATTACTCTGCCAGTGATCTTTCTGGAAAGGTGATAGCCTCTCAATTTGGGACTTGGCTATTCTGTTACACTGTTGTGTTAACCAGCTATTTCATGAACTCCAGGTGCAATGCAAGATAGCTTTGGCAGAAAGAACTTGGTCTTCCTATTTTGCCAGACTGTCCAATGGTAATATTAAGTTGCTTACTTCGTGGTTGTGGTGGCAACGTATCAGTTCTAACTGTGCATTAAACTTTGTAGATTGGGTTTATCGGTAGACTGGACCACCAGAAAGGGATTGACCTAATTTCTTCGGCAATTCCAGAGCTTATGGAAGATGATATCCAATTCGTAAGTGAGTTTCGCTTCTTCCTGGAATTCCCCTTGAAACTGGTTTCGTCTATCTTTCTATGATACATGGATCATCCCTTAATTCTCCTTTATTTGTTATTTACTTGTAGTTGCAATCTTTTCTTTCAGTATACATGGTTGTGTGCATAACTCCATATCTTCGGCTCCCCGAGGATCTAAACTGTATTCTTAGTTACCACTTCACATTGCTTAGATCTTCTTACGTAGCATATCTATGCTGTACCAGTTGTTTCATTGCATCTTCTATCCAACTCAATTTAGCATTCGTCCAATCCATTAAGGTTATGCTTGGGTCTGGAGATCCACGATTTGAAGGATGGATGAGAGCAGCAGAGTCAACCTACAAAGAGAAGTTCCGGGGCTGGGTGGGATTCAATGTTCCAATCTCTCATAAGATGACGGCAGGGTAATTTAATTTGAGTTTTGCAGTTCAGTATCCTCTCTATCAGGAGCAGCAACTCATTTAGTCAATGAATGAACAGCTGTGACATTTTACTGATGCCATCAAGGTTTGAACCATGTGGGCTAAATCAGCTGTATGCCATGAGATATGGAACTGTACCAGTGGTACATGCCACTGGAGGACTTAGAGTGAGTTCAGGCTTATGTGGAACTCAAAAACAACTCTTGTTATATGATTCTGCTGGATCACTCAATTGTTCCTGTTTTCTTTCCCTCAGGACACAGTAGAGAACTTAACCCATATGCTAATGAAGGCAGCGGCGAGGGTACTGGGTATGTGGTTATTGCAAAACTCTCCCTAAAGATGGTTATTTCACGAGGGATGCTTTTCGTATAATCAAATTACCATCTTGAAAATAACACATCTTGACTTTTATGGGCTCACGCCTTTCTCTTCTTTACTAAGTGCTTGGTAGTACGGAAGTTTCTTTAATCATCAGAAGAATTATTTCTTCTTAAATGACATGATTCTACTGGATTGCCAGATGGACCTTTTCTCCGCTAACAAAGGAGAGCATGTTGGCGGTAAGTTTGCCAAGACTTCCTATCCATTGATAATTGTTGTTTGGCTTACGAAATAGCATGATATAGCTTGATCTAAGTGCAAGAAAACCTATTCTGCTTCAGATCTTTATTTCGCAAGACATCACAATTTAGAAGTGTGGTAAAATGATTTATATCAAGTAGTAAATTCAACATGGCTGCTGATTGGTGCACTAGACCATATTGATGTCATCTCCAAGGGAGACCGTAATAATTAGTCTAGAGCATTTTGCGTTAATTGTGATGAATGTGAGGGTACGGGATGCTTTGATCTTTCCATGTTCCTACTCTTTGGTTCTTTCCTTCCGCTCCCTTGCGTCAAGGCGAGTAATGGGGTTGTGAGGTAACTGGGAAGCGGCTACTCTTTTGCAGGCCCTGAGATTCGCCATTGAGACATATAGAGAACACAAAACTTCTTGGGCGGGACTGATGAAGAGAGGTATGACGAAGGACTTCACGTGGGAGAATGCGGCGACGCAGTATGAGGAGGTCTTTAAGTGGGCCTTCATGGATCCGCCTTATGTTGGGTGAGGCGGTCCTGATGGCCGAGGATATGAAAACCAGATAACAACGTCGAAGCTGCAAATCTTTAGCATGTCAGGACCCGATCTTTGGTCAAGCAGAGGTCGGAGATGCGGATGACAGCTTTTCCTGCCCGCTTCCCTGTTGGGCATGGGTCTTTCGCTTCACTTCCGGATGATAACAGCATTTTGTTTTAGGCAGTACAGTTGTCCCGAATCTTACTAATTCGCCGTAAGTTGTTACTTTCCTTGTCATTACCTAAACGAGAATGTGGTGGCAAAGAGCTTCCACGTCATTTTTGTAAGCTACTTTTACTATAATTTTCATTGTAATTGAGGCCGCAAGCAACGTTCTCTTTGTACAACTTTTCTTGCTCATCTTGCCGATAGGGGATGACGCGAGGATCGCGTAATGTACCCGATTTTCACACAATCGTGAAGTAGTGGGGGACTCCATCCTATCATTCCTACTGCAATATCGGAAAATCGCGACTGCTTGGCATGAACTCATTGCACCTAGATTTGAAATGGCATTTTTGCCCGCAATATCTCCTTAGTTAACTCTATCGGTAAAAAAGTTGAAATCAGTTCCCTTGTGAATCAGGGAATGATCATTGCGAGTAAAATGAGAAAGTAGCGTCGCCATAAAAGACCTAAATTATGGCCAACACATATTTATTGCACTAACGAAATATAATTCTCGACCCGACCTAAAATTAAGTGAATTATACGAAATGCGAAGAAGAGGGCATATGATACAAAAGATTGAAAAATCTATGGTTTTTTTTTTCCCTTGTTAAAAATGGATTAATTTTGGCAATTTAGCATGAAGTGACAGAAATCACAAGTTACTAGCCTTCTCATTTAGTTTCAATTCGTCATCCCGAATCGCATCATCCTCTCTCTTTCTCTTTCCTTGCCAACCCGCGCTAGCGCAGACACGGAGAGGAGAAGAGAGAGAGACCCAGACAAGACAAGATAAGGCGCTTCTAGGAGAGAAATGACGAACGCTCTCTCGATCCCTTGGGGAAAAGAAGCGAGGAGGTTTTAGTTTTACAGAGAGAGAGGAGGAGGCGGCAGAATTCCTTCGACGTTGAATTTTGATGAAACCTCGGACATCCACCAATGATCCCTCCGAACCCGAACCACATCTTCTACGTCTGCATTGCCAGAGGACCTCCCCGATCCTCGCCGAATTCGCCGGTGACCCGATCTCCGGCCCCTAGCTCACCAATTCCTCCTCCGCGCCCCGCCGCACCACTCCTCCTTCTCCCACACCGTCCGCCGCCGCTCCTACACGTTCCTGATCGCCGATCCCCTCGCCTACTTCGCCGTGTCCGACGAACCCCTCGAGAGGCCCGAGGTCCTCCGGTTCCTGGATCGCCTGCGGTCCTCTTCGAGGAGTGCGGTCGGGCGCGCAGGTAACGAGATGTCCGATGATTTCCCTCGTATTGCTTCCAATCCCAATTCGATAAGATCCTCCGTGAGCTGATGCGGCCGGGCGGCGTATTCCCTTCGCGGCCTGCCGATCCCTACGAGCGCGGAGAGTAGTAGGGACGCTAGCCTGATGGAGGGGGGCCTGCATGGCTCCGCTGTTTGGGCAGCCCAGGGAGGTGCTCAAGACGAAAAGAGGTTGAATGGCGAATCGGCGCAATGCGACGCCAAGGACTCCAATTCGGAGAACAAGGTGGATGTGGCGACCACGCGCATGGGTCGTGCAGGATTTTCCTGCCTCGATGCAGAAGAGCTGCGTTCATTCGGGCGGAGGCAGAGGGCGAAGCAAGTCTGGAAGAAGCAATGTGGGTCGTGTTGTCCATCGATCTGCTCGTGTGCTTTGTCCTGTTCGGGTGTGGTTGTGGGTTTGCAGAGGGTTTCAGTGCATTGATGGCTAAAACTGAAGATCCAAGCTTCCTTTTTTTTTTTTTTGGTCATTGCGCCTTGTTTTTGATTGGTAATTTTGGCACTCCAAGGAGGAATTGTCTATAGCAAGTGAGGACGACGGAAGAAGGAGATTGTCAGGTGGTGCGCGTCGCTCATGGCCATGCCAGGGGATCTTAGCATAGGGTGTGTGTTCTCCATAGCCTCTTGGAGTGTGGATTTGGGCTCTCAATTGTAAATCTCTTGTTGTTTTTGTTCTCATCTATGAAATCTGTTTGATGTGGATGAGTTCTACAGAAAATCATATCTATATCTTGGCTGTTGTGTAGTTGAATGATCACGAAAACGTTTCGAGTAGTCATGCCAAAAGGTTTTCGAATTCGGAGCTAGAAATAGTTTGCAGCTGGTCAGCGTCTGTTTCCGGCTCTCAAAATTGAGTTTTTCGACTCCTTCGATCAAAGTTCGAATTTTCTTGCGCTGACCCAACTGATCACCTGTTTCTTTCTTTTATTTACTCTTTTGTTTTTTACTCAGTCGATGTAATCTTACAGTAAGGTCTATGTCTTGAATGCATGACTAATAATGTATGTTTAGTGTTCCTCTACAGCTAGGCATTATTCACATCTTGTGCATTGTTGGTGCCTGGAGGAATTTCCATTGTTAGTTTCTATCGCAGTATGCACGGACAAGCAAAGCCTTAACTTTCCCAAGCGCTTGGCAAGCTGATGTTTGCTTTTGCCCTTTGCTTCTATCTGGGTTTCGGAGCCACGCGCTGCTATAATTCTTTGATTTTGAGCTCTCTCGCATGTGCAAGGTTTTAAGTCAAGGTCTCTCTCGCACACGAGAGAGCATTCGTTTTGATAGCGCTTAAGAAATGGAATGACGTCTGCGGGGAGGCGGCGCGAGTTGATGATCTTTTCGAAAATCACGCTTGAGGGCTGGAGATCTATAATGATGTCAAAAGTAATCAAGGAAACAGAGAGCAACCGCACAAATCTCACAGCAACCAACACCCAAATTAGCCCCCAGGACCAAGATCATAATATAAAGAAGAGCGATCATTTGAACGATGACTCGGAGAACAGATGAAGTGTAAGAGGCCACAAAAGGTATCGAGCGACAGCTCCAAACCATCAACGCCAGGGAAGAAGCAAGGAGTTAAAGAGGTATAGGATGAAGAAGAGGGAGAGAAATATCAGAGGAGATAATGGGATCCTGTGGCGGCCAATGGATCGTTCCACGTCAGCTCCACGCTCATTCCCACCTTATCCCAATTTTGAACCACTTATCAGTTATCATCACTCGCCCGGAATCTAAAGCCCCCATCTCTCTGAATTCTGAAGCTGAGCATCGCAAACCTTCGTCTGACCAAAAGAGCCGGTCAGTGTCTCAACCATCCCACCAAATTCTCCAAGCCCATCGCCACCCCGAAGCTCACCCCCTGCAAATCAATCAGGCCGACCACCCTCATAAGATGCTCCTCCCTCCTCCCCCTGATCAGGCCTCCTCCGCCTCCACGGCGTCGCCTCTCAAGGCCTTCTCCGCCGCGCTCGCCCTCTCCTCCATCCTCCCCTCGGCGCCGCACCCGCCGTCCGCCGACATCCCGCCGGTGCTGGGACCCCGTGCAAGGGAGTCGAAGCACGTTCGCCGAAGCGGGAGAAGCATCAGCTGAAGAAGCTGGAGTCGTCGCTGAAGCTGTACGTCCCCAGACAGCGCCCCGGCCCTCGCCATCAAGGCCACATGGCTGAAGACGAAGAGGCTGGGGTTCGAGAACTAGGCAAGCAGGGGCTGCTCTGCGGGACCGACGGCTCCCCACCTGATCGTTAGCGGGACCAGAGGCACTGCGGCGAGTTCATCACCCCCGCATCCTCTTCCTCTACATCGCCGGTTGGATCGGCGTGGGTAGGCCGTGAGCTACCTGAGCGCCATCCGCGACGACAGGAAGCCCACCCAGAAGGAGATCATCATCGAGTCCCCCTGGCCTCCCGCCTTGCCTTCCGTGGCTTCAGCTGGACCTGTTCGCCGCTTACCGAGCGCTCGTCACGGCGAGCTCATCGCCAAGGATGTCTGATCGGAAATATTACGCATGTAGCATCGGATGGCACATGGTCCACACTATCTCCCGTACTTCTGTTTCTTTCCTTTTTCTTCGTTTTTTCAGGCTTCTTTTGTAAATTTTTTGATTGTGGATGGAGATATGACTTATTGGTAAACACAGCACATATGTATGGCTTCTTCTGAACATTGTGAGAAATGGCGTGGCTTTGTCACAAAAAATAAAATAAAATAAAAAAATCAAACACCGAAAAAATCACAAGATTTATTTCGAAAATATTTCTTCAAACAACCGGATCTAGTCGTACATTTGGTCGCAATGGATGATTATTACTTTACAATTCTATCAAGGGTTTGTCCGTCTTATCATGACGTTTGCTAGCTCTATTAATTAATAGATGGACCTAATAGCTATTACGACAAATACTTAGGTTATTAATCACATCTGACATGATTCTAAAATAAGTATCGATAATAGGTTGGAAAAATCGATGTAATAGGTAATTATGCTGGTTCAATCCAAATGCAAGCAAATAACAAGGAAAGATTGGAGGTGAGCATGGAAACTCGCAAATAATTGCCGCTCGTTTTGAGCGGTTCCATTGATTAATACCTCTCTTTGCCATCTTCTGTTCTTTATTTATGCTGTAATTGTCTAAAAATTATGGATACTGTCGCCCATTTCATTGATGCTTTACCTCAGTTCATTGGAACGATTGCTGCGATTGTGACCTGCATTATCAAATCTATCGTCCGTTAATTTTTGTTAAAATGAGTTTAATACACCAAAAATTCTAAATTGATACACTTATGATAAACAAGAGAGTAAAAATTTAAATTGTTACATATGTCTCATTGGTCATTTGTCATTCAACTCGGTAATTTACGTAAAATTTTAACGGGATTAACAAAGAGTGTTAAATTTGCATATGGGGTACAAATTAGAGTATTGAGAGGCTCAAAATTTTTTGGGGGTAAATGTGGCGTATGTTCAACTGTTTTTAGGTAGTCGTGATAAGAACCTAATAAAAAAATGATGGCAAGGATGATATATCTTCACAATTGTCTGTCAAGGATTGGTCGTCTGTCCATAATGTTTGCTGCTCTATTAAATCTAAGTATACCCATGTTTAGGAATCCGCATCTGATAAGATCTTAAAAAAATATTCGATAATAGGTTGAAAATAAGGTCGATTATTTAATTGGGTTAATTATGTTGGTCAATCCAAATGCAATGCAAATAAAGGAAAGATGGAGGGAGAAGGTGATACTCTCAAATAATGCTGCTATCTAGGAGTGCACATTGATGATTACCCTCTCTGACCATCTCTGTTCTTTATTTATGTGTAATTTCAAAAATTACCGGATTACCCATTGCATCATTTCATTGATTGTTGTTACCTCAGCTTGGATCGATGCTGTATGGTTGACCGCAAAATCCTACCCTATATTCTGTTAGTTTTCGGTATTAAAATAAGTTATACCAAAAAATCCTCAAATGGATACATGGATCAACGGAGAGAAAATTCACATGAGCATCTCTAGGCTCGACACTTAATCAGTTCCTTACTCTGTTTCTTAGCTCTCAATGTTG
>JAGVVM010015297.1:0-22399 GCA_019149425.1 Psidium friedrichsthalianum | reverse complement strand
TTAGCTTCCGCAGGTTTCGGGTTTGACCGACGCGTCGTCCGGTCGCGACGAAGAAATTTCCTGGGCCGTCGCGTATAGTGGACCAGACGGGCTTGAGTGAATTGAATGTATGAGCGGGATGTCGCGGGCTCGTGGGGCTCGGGGCGTGACATCCCTGCTCGAGTGGTATCAGAGCAAGGTCAGCTCGATACGAGACCGTTTGAGGATTTGGAGTGATAAGGTTGATGATTTTTGGGTAGTTAGGTAGACAGACCCTAGACCTGAGGTTAGGAAGGGTAGAATGCTTGAATTGATTGGCGCTTGTGTCTGCTTAGTCTAGTTAGTTGCTTGGAATGGCTCTAGACTGTGGTGCTTTTAGACTAATTTGCAGATGCGTCAGGACCTGAGGTAAGGTTCTAAAGCCTAACCCTGCTAGTGGGGTGCTTGAATGCTGATTGCTGATTTATTGATTGCTAGTTGTTGTTGTTTGTGTTTATACGCTTAGTCGGCTGTCGCGCGCTGCTTGACCATCATGCATTGCATGGATTTCTACATTGAAAGCAAAGTGGTTTAGAAACGAAATCAATTTAAAATGAGGATTTGAATTTGAAAGGTGCATGCATGAACCATCACATTTTATTGGATTGGGTGACCGTCAGCCTAGTATGGGACGGGTCTGACGGGACGCCTACAAACCGTAATGAAGCATGGTATGGGACATGTGGAATGGGGCTCTCTTTGGAGGTGAATAATTTAGGACAACTGTTCGCTCCGAGAAATGATGAGGGCGGGGAGTGGTCGCCGGGGCAAAGACCCGATCAAGGAGCGGCTCCCGGCAGGCTTCTAGTTGAGGAGGCGGACAGAGTGGTCTAGGTTATACATTGACAGGGTTGAGTCTAGGTGCTTGCCGAGTCCAATTGCATTAAAGGCTGCAGCGAACTTTACATGCATGTTAATGTCAGCAGACGCGATAGTAGGCGAAAGCTTGGTTGATAGCTTAGAGTTCCAAATTCCTGAAGGGAATTTCGTTTGGTTTAAGTGTGAGAGATAGTAGAAAGGATGAGCAATAGCGGCAGAAGACCGAGTGCCGTTGCGTCAAGCTCAAGGGCTCCAGTACCTAAGGGAGACCCGAGAATTGAAGAAATGATGAGAGTGCTGACAGAGGTTAGCAACTTGATGGGTAGGCAAGTTGCTAAGAGAGCTGCCACTGTTGCCCAAGCAGCTAAGGCCGCCTTGGCCGCTGCAAATGGAGCCCATGGGGGCAATGGGCAAGGTAATGGAGGACGCCAGACCCATCACATAGTAGAGCAATTCTTAAAGCTGCAACCGTCCAAGTTCGACGGTAGTGGAGGACCTGAGGCAGCTGCCATTTGGATTGAGCAGCTAGAGAAAGCATTTACTATGCTAGTATGCACTGATGAGGAAAAGGTCTCACTGGCGACCTACCAGCTCCAGAGCACAGCTGATGACTGGTGGAAGGCCACCCGAGGGCGAGTCTTCCCTGAAGGAATGAGACCGAACTGGACTGCCTTCTGTGCAGCGTTCAACGGGAAGTACTTTTCTGAGGCCGCCCAGGAGAGGAAAATGGAGGAGTTCTTGAGACTCCGTCAGGGACAGATGACTGTCGACCAGTATGAAGGCGAGTTCGCCAAGCTGTCTAAGTTTGCTCGGAGGCTGATAAAGGACCCGTGGGACAAGGCAAGGAGGTTCAGAGAAGGACTAAGACCTGAGTTGAAGAGTATGCTAATCGTCACCAAACTAAGGGACTACAACGAAATGTATGAAAAGGCCTTGGCGATCGAGCGAGACTTACAGGAGAAGGCTACCGCATCTGGATCGCGGTTCATGCTAGGAAGAGACCCCGAAAACTTTAGCAAGAGGCCGATGAGAGACAATTGGAGGTTCGTACCACAAGCCAGGATTACCATAGGGAAGCCATCGTCATCAATAGGTCCAAACTACCGCGACTGTGGCAAGAGGCACGGGAATAACCCCTGCTCGAAGAAGACTGGAGGATGCTTTGGCTGCGGGCAGTTGGGACATCACTTGAGGAATTGCCCGAAGAGAGGCCCGAGACCCTAGTTTCAGCATCAGCAGCCGCAGACCGTGACCGCTCCTCAAGGGAACCTGAACCGTCCACCCACCCAAGGATGAGTGTACGCAGTGGCGCGCAAGGATGCTGAGAATGCGCCAGGGGTGATCACAGGTACCGTCTCTCTCTGTGGTCATACTGCGTATGCATTATTTGATCCTGAAGCGTCACATTCCTTGCATCTGAACGTTTTGCTGACTTAGCGGGGCTAGAGGTTAGACCACTGGATGTTGTACTGCATGTAGCCACCCCGTTGAAGGATAGAGTAATTATCACGCTAGGATGTAAGGGGTGCAAGATAGCCTTGGGTGATAGTGTGGAAGAAATTGATTTAGCTGTTTGCCCATGTTTGACTTCGATGTGATTGTGGGTATGGATTGGTTAGTTAGACATGGGGCAGTCATTGACTGTGGTAGGAGTACGATACGACTTAACCCGGTAGGCCACCTGAGTATGAATTTATGGGAAATCGAGGAGGGACGTCAATTCTCTGGATTTCGTCGCTGGAAGCGACTAAGTTGTTGGACCAAGGTTGCCTAGGATTTCTGGCATCAGTAACGGATTCATCCGTTCAGGAGGTGAAGTTGGAGGATGTGCCTGTAGTAAGAGATTACCCAGATGTTTTCCCTCAGGAATTGCCTGGCTTGCCACCAGAGCGTGAGGTAGAATTTGTAATCGAGTTGGCACCTGGAACAGAGCTGATCTCGAAAGCACCATATAGAATGTCATTGTCGGAGTTGAAGGAGTTGAAGGTGCAGATGCAAGAGCTACTGGATAAAGGATTTATCCGCCCCAGTGCTTCACCATGGGGAGCTCCGGTGCTGTTTGTTAAGAAGAAAGATGGATCATTAAGGCTGTGTATTGATTATAGGCAGCTAAATCAGGTGACGATCAAGAACAAGTATCCTCTGCCAAGGATTGATGATCTGTTTGATCAACTTCAAGGAGCGTGTGTGTTCTCCAAGATAGACCTAAGGACAGGCTATCACCAATTGAGGATTAAGAAGGAGGACATCCCGAAGACTGCTTTTAGGACGAGATATGGGCATTACGAGTTCACAGTCATGCCATTTGGATTGACGAATGCCCCGGCCGCGTTCATGGATATGATGAATCGAGTGTTCAAGGAATTCTGGATCAGTTCGTGATAGTTTTCATCGACGACATCCTGGTGTACTCGAAGAACTCCGAAGACCACGAAAGACATCTGAGGACTGTTCTACAGACACTGAGAGAACATTCGCTGTACGCCAAGTTTAGTAAATGTGAGTTCTGGCTAAGTAGAGTGGCGTTTCTTGGACATATAGTGTCTGGAGAACGGATATCAGTGGATCCAGCGAAGATTGAAGCTGTAGAGAAGTGGCCGAGGCCTACGACTGTGACTGAAGTACGAAGTTTCCTTGGACTAGCTGGGGTACTACAGACGCTTCGTGGAAAGGTTCTCCGCGATAGCCGCCCCGATGACACGCTTATTAAAGAAGGAGTCGAAGTTTGAATGGACGACGAAGTGCGAGGAAAGCTTTTAGGAGCTGAAGAATCGATTGACTTCCGCACCAGTATTAACCATCCCATCAGGACCTGGAGGATTTGAGATTTATAGCGACGCTTCGCTAAGGGGATTGGGATGTGTCTTGATGCAGCATGGACGAGTGGTAGCATATGCATCTCGACAGCTGAGGCCGCACGAGATGAATTATCCGACGCATGACCTGGAGTTGGCTGCGATAGTATTTGCACTGAAGATTTGGAGGCATTACCTGGTGGGAGAAAATTCCAGATCTATACGGATCACCAGAGCCTGAAGTATTTGTTTTCGCAGAAGGAGCTTAACATGAGGCAGCGTCGTTGGATGGAGCTTCTGAAAGATTACGACTGCGATATTCTGTACCATCCTGGAAAGGCGAATAAGGTAGCGGATGCTCTGAGCCGAAAGTCGAGCATCGCGCATATGATGGTTAAGGAGTGGACACTGCTAGAAGGAATAAGGGACTCCGAGTTTAAGATTGAGGTAGGAAACCTCTCAAGCTTGATGGCTGCTCTACGAGTCGAACTAGAGATCAACTGAGGATTAGTGAGTTACAGCCTACGGACCCCGATATCCAGAAGATTGTATTAATGGATGCGGATAAGAGGAAACCGGAGTTTCAAGTAACTGAGGATGGAATGCTGAAGTTTAAAGGACGTCTGTGTGTACAAACGACGAGAGCTGAAGGAAAGATTTTATCTGAGGCTCATAGGAGCAATTATAGCATTCACCCCGGAAGTACGAAGATGTACCAGAATCTGCGTCAACACTACTGGTGGAATGGAATGAAGGTAGATGTGGCTAAGCATGTCGCCAAGTGTTTGACGTGTCAACAGATGAAGGCGCAACATTGCAAACCTGGAGGACTGTTGCAACCATTGGAGATCCCAGAGTGGAAATGGGAGCATGTCACCATGGATTTCGTGACGGGTTGCCAAGAAGTCAAAGAGGGAACGACTCGATCTGGGTGATAGTGGATAGACTGACTAAGTCTGCACATTTCATTGCAGTGAGAAAGGACTCCACCTTGGAGAAGTTGGCCGAGCTATATGTGAGGCAGATTGTGAGACTGCATGGAGTGCCTGTGAGTATTGTATCTGATCGTGACCCTCGCTTCACAGCCACGTTTTGGAAAAGTCTGCAGGGTGCCTTGGGACAGAGTTGAGGTTTAGTACAGCCTACCACCCGCAGACCGATGGTCAGTCGGAAAGGACCATACAGACTTTGGAGGATATGCTAAGGGCTTGTGTGATAGACTTCAAAGGAGGCTGGGAAGAACGATTGCACTTGGTGGAATTCGCCTACAACAACAGCTACCAGCAGAGTATCAGAATGGCACCGTTTGAAGCCTTGTATGGAAGAGCCTGCAGGACTCCGATCTGTTGGGACGAAGTTGGCGAGAAAAGCATAACTGGCCCGGAGTTGGTCAGCAGTCAGTAGAAGCAGTCAAGGTGATCAGGATAGGCTGAGAACGGCCCAGAGCAGGCAGAAGAGCTATGCAGACAAGCGACGTAAGCCGTTGGAGTTTCAGGTTGGAGACCATGTGTTTCTGAAGGTGTCGCCGATGCGAGGATTATCTCGGTTTGGCAAGAAAGGAAAGCTGAGTCCCAGATTTGTAGGACCATTCGAGATTTTGGAGAAGATCGGGACACTGGCTTACCGTCTAGCACTGCCGCCAAACCTATCACAGATTCACAATGTATTCCATGTGTCGATGCTGAGGAAGTACGAGCCGGATCCTGGCCATATACCCGATCATGAAGTCATTGAAATGGATGATCGAGTCTCGTACGTAGAGAGGCCAGTCAGAATTGAGGATTGGAAAGAGCAAGTCTTAAGGAATAAGAAGATCCCCTTGGTAAAAGTCATCTGGGAGCACTATGGGACCGAAGGGGCCACGTGGGAGAGCGAAGACGAAATGAAGAAGAAATACCCTCATCTGTTTGAATAGTCGATTGTAACCTTATTTTGGAAGTAGGAACTCGTAGACTGTAAATTTCGAGGACGAAATTTTTATAAGGAGGGAAGAATTGTGACAGTCCGAAAATTCGACCCGATTATCGGAATTTCTAAACGTATGGATGTATGTCATTAGTACCCTCTGATCGATTCTCACTCAAGATTAGCTACCCTGGGACGACTAACCGAAGGGGAAAGGCTATCGGGAAAAATTTCCCAAACAGCTGCCCGTTGGTCTAAGATTTCGACAGAGTCAGTATTTAATGGATTTGACTACGAAATGAATTCCGACATTGGACAATCGAATTACTAAGATAATCACAATGGAGAAATGGATTCAGTTACAGAAACGTCGACTGAAGGACAGACAGCCGGTATACGTCGTGAAGCAAGACGTGAATGGAAAAATTACCGAAATGCCCCCGGTAAATGCTCAGTCCTTAGAATTAGATCAAGTAGAATTAATTGAGGACGAACGCGACTGAACGAAACCAATTCCAGTCTGAAATTCGTTCGCACTCGGGACCCGATCGGTGCATTTGGCATGCAAATCGAGGCAAGTCAAATCAAGTGTCACATCAATCAATGTCCCATCAATTAAATCAATCATTCAAGATGTCAATCATGCACAATTTCCAAAGCAAATCAATCCATCAACTCAAGAGTACATCAAGTACACATTTCATATTATTAACCCCCCCAACTACTCCACTATCTCCATTTCAATCTTGTCTTTTATGTGTTATAAACTCTCTCTCTCTCCTTCCCCCTCTCATTCGGCCGAAATCACCATCTCCTCCCTCTCTTCTTTTTCTTCTTCTTTTTCTCTTCCTCTCGGCCCCTCTTCGCCCGTCCGCCGGAGCCGCCCGTCCGCCGCCGTCCACGTTGCCTCCACGCCACCGTCGGCCACCCATCCTCCTCTACTCAT
Organism: Psidium friedrichsthalianum; assembly: GCA_019149425.1. Classification (NCBI taxonomy): domain Eukaryota; kingdom Viridiplantae; phylum Streptophyta; class Magnoliopsida; order Myrtales; family Myrtaceae; genus Psidium; species Psidium friedrichsthalianum. Next base: position 15,916 of record JAGVVM010015297.1, on the reverse strand, counting down.
CGTGGTAAGTCTTCCAAGCTCTTTCCCTTCATTTTCGTGACTTGAAGCCCCCCAAGGAACATCGACGAGACCCGCTTCTTCTTGCTTCTTCCTTCGTCGTTGTTGCACCGTGGAAGCTCGGGCCATTTCAGCTGGCACCGTCCATCTCCTCAGCCATTCTAACGTGTGAAGCCATCCTTTTTAGGCCTTGAGAGTTGCCTGGAGTGGCCGAACCAGACCCTCACGCCGTCCCTCTCTCCCGTTGAGCCGAGAGCACCGTGGGCCGCCGAAGTCCCCCACCGTCCTCGTCGCCAATCTCGGCCATATAGGTAAGCTACACTTCTAATCGTGGCTTAGGAATAGATTATATGCATGTGGTTTGCTTGATTAGGGGCTGGTTGCTTGTGGTTAAAGGAAAATAAAGGATTAAGGTTAGAGTTAATTAAGCTAATTGGGGATTAGTATGGTGGATTAGTCATGGGCCTTGGGCAATCTGATTTGGGCTTAGAAATGGCTAATATGGGCTGTGATTGAAGGCTCAGGCGTGTGAATTGATGGGCCGTATGATGTAGATGGGCTTAGGGACCATTTTTGGGCTAGATTAGTTAAGTATGGGCTTATGGGCCTAAGTCATTCCAATGGGCTTCATGATGGACGAAAATTAAAGCTTATTTGGGTATAATTGTGGGCTTGGATGCAAGGAATTAGGGCCTAATATCATACAAGGGCTTAGGGAGTCAAATTAGGCCTAATTGGATGGATTTAGACTAATTGGGCTCAGGTAACTTTTGGGCCTTAGGCGTTGGACGAAATTCACATTATAAATTGGGCCTTGCTAAATGATGTCATCCAAAATTTAATATGGACTTGAGAGTGATGTTTGGGCCAGATATTACCTTGGGCTTAATTGAAATTTATAAGCTTGATTTGGAATGTAAATACCATGGGCCTCCATGTGGGCTTAAGACCCATTTAGCGTGACTCAAGTATGTTCTAAAAAAGTAACTATGGGCCAAGGACGGGCCGAAGGTTGCAAGTGATGGGGTAGGCATGGAATAGACTGTTGGGCCTAATCGGGCTGGACACTTAAATTAAAGGATTCCCGAGATGATTTGGGTTACCATTCGGAACCTTATGTAACATATGTGAAGATCAGTGGACCTTCGATAAATCCGGAATCCAACGTGAATTATACAGGGTACTGTACTTAGACCCAGATGATAGGGACTTGCATGTAAGGCGCCCAATGGCTTATGCTTGCGCATGGCCTATACTGACAGACGTGACGTGCACGAATGATTGATTATTATGCTATGCTGTGGTGCCCGTTGATCCTTGAGAATGCTTGTGTTGTGCTCTATCATATTTGAGGCGTGTCTGTGTGAAATTTACTGCAAGCATGACATGTGTCACTAAGTGGGGTAACAAGGGGAGGTTGGCCCTGATGCGTGTTTACGCGGGAAGTGGAGAGATAAGCTGGGAGGTTGGCCCTGATGCATGTTTACGCAGGGAAGTGGAGAAATAAGCTGGGAGGTTGGCCTTGATGCGTATTTACGTGGGGAAGTGGAGAGATAAGCGTGTCAACCTGAGGCGTACCACACGCGGGTTGGATACGAGCCTAATGCGTATGAGATGGGGCGGGATCCAATGGGATCGTATAGATGGGCTGATCGTGCATCTAGCTTTGCGTACTTATTGTTGATGTTGATTTTTGGGCTGCCCGTCTGCTATGCACGATGTTCATGTTTCATTATTGCATGAGTACTACTGGTCTGAACCCCGAGTTATTGTCCATCTTTAGTGAGAGTGCCCCGGGTGGGTGACCGAAAGACCTAGACTATTGGCAGGGCCAAACCCACGAGTAACTTTATCCTACGCTAGGATTAGTGGAGAGCTTACTGAGTCCTCAACTCACTGGCGGTGGTTGCCATCCTTTCAGATCCCAGACCCTTGTGTGGCCGCACCCCCTATGCTTTTTGGACTGCCCGTGCAGATAGAGACGGAGGTCACCCAGCATGTGGATGAGGACGCTACCCTCTGGCAGCAGCGACTGGACCACTATATGGGTGGATCAGGGTAGCCCTATTTTTGTTCCCTATAGTTTGAAGCTGGACGAGAGAGGGCGAGTTTGGCTTTGAGGGTCCCCTACGAGATGTCCCTATACCCGAGGAGGATGACCCTGGGCTCTTACGACCTGCTGCTTACCGTGGAGAGATAGTCGATCCAGACCCGATGGTGGAGCTACCGTCCCTAGATCGCATGGAGATGATGGGCACGAGGAGGGAGACGCCATGGACACCGAGCCAGAGGTGGAGGATGACCCATGGGCATACTACGACCTTGAGGAGGAGCCGCTAAAGTGATCTCACTAGGTATCGAGTCTAGGTCATGTGTGGTCAAGCGTAGGGCTTTTGACAGTAGTGTGTATTTCTTTGGGAGTCTGTACCTAACGCTCACGATTATATATATATGTCGATGTTTATCATGTCTATCTCCTTTATTAGTACCCCATTATCGTATGCATGCATGTATAGGATTGGAGAATAGCTTCCGCAGGTGTAAGTTTGACGATCGACGCGCCGTCTGGTCACGATGATGAGAAATTACCTGGATCGTCGCGTGTCGTGAACCAGGCGAACGCGCGAGAGCGATTCGCATATGAATGGCAGGGATGTCGCGAGCCCGTAGGGTTCGGGGCGTGACACAACTGACTCTCCATGAAATAATGCTCTGTCTACACTGAGCGGTCTAGGATTCGAGATCCGTAAGCTTAAAGAATAGACGAGTATATTTCTCCTTTTGCTTGGTTGCGTTAACCTCATGATATTCAACGGCGAATTTTAGATTAACGATCAAGTCTCTCTTGAGAGCTATATCCCCATTAGATCTTCGAGCTTCTCCTCTAGCCACTCACATCTGAAGTTCATCATGATATCACTCGGGTCATGCTCAAAGTAAGTCTGATTTAAAGTTAGGCGCTCCACTAACTTCTCCCTCTCGTGAACCAACAACGAGGCCCGTTCATCAGCAGACTTAACGACCTTCTTGTATAGAACAATTGCGTGTTCTGTAGACTCCAGGCATTCAGACCGATCCTGGTAGGCGAGCTTTCACGATGCGAGTCAGGGTGACTATTTCGTAATACTTCGAAATAGTCACCCTGACTCGCATCGTGAAAGCTCGCTACCAGGATCGGTCTGAATGCCTGGAGTCTACAGAACACGCAATTGTTCTATACAGAAGGTCGTTAAGTCTGCTGTGAACGGGCCTCGTTGTTGGTTCACGAGAGGGAGAATTAGTGAGCGCCTAACTTTAAATCAGACTTACTTTGAGCATGACCCGAGTGATATCATGATGAACTTCAGATGTGAGTGGCTAGAGGAGAAGCTCGAAGATCTATGGGGATATAGCTCTCAGAGAGACTTGATCGTAATCTAAAATTCGCCGTTGAATATCATGAGGTTAACGCAACCAAGCAAAAGAGAAATATACTCGTCTATTCTTAAGCTTGATCTCGAATCCTAGACCGCTCAGTGTAGACAGAGCATTAATTTCATGGAGAGTCAGTTGTGTCACGCCCCGAACCCTACGGGCTCGCGACATCCCTGCCATTCATATGCGAATCGCTCTCGCGTTCGCCTGGTTCACGACACGCGACGATCCAGGTAATTTCTTCATCATCGTGACCAGACGGCGCGTCGATCGTCAAACTTACACCTGCGGAAGCTATTCTCCAATCCTATACATGCATGCATACGATAATGGGGTACTAATAAAGGAGATAGACATGATAAACATCGACATATATATATAATCGTGAGCGTTAGGTACAGACTCCCAAAAGAAATACACACTACTGTCAAAAGCCCTACGCTTGACCACACATGACCTAGACTCGATACCTAGTGAGATCACTTTAGCGGCTCCTCCTCAAGGTCGTAGTATGCCCATGGGTCATCCTCCACCTCTGGCTCGGTGTCCATGGCGTCTCCCTCCTCGTGCCCATCATCTCCATGCGATCTAGGGACGGTAGCTCCACCATCGGGTCTGGATCGACTACTCTCCACGGTAAGCAGCAGGTCGTAAGAGCCCAGGGTCATCCTCCTCGGGTATAGGGACATCTCGTAGGGGACCCTCAAAGCCAAACTCGCCCTCTCTCGTCCAGGCTTCAAACCTATAGGGAACAAAAATAGGGCTACCCTGATCCACCCATATAGTGGTCAGTCGCTGTGCCAGAGGGTAGCGTCCTCATCCACATGCTGGTGACCTCCGTCTCTATCTGCACGGGCAGTCCAAAAAGCATAGGGGGTGCGGCCATCACAAGGGTCTGGGATCTGAAAGGATGGCAACCACCGCCAGTGAGGTGAGGACTCAGTAAGCTCTCCACTAATCCTAGCGTAGGATAAAGTATACTCGTGGGGTTTGGCCCTGCCCAATAGTCTAGGTCTTTCGGTCACCTCACCCGGGCACTCTCACTAAAGAGATGGACAATAACTCGGGTTCAGACCAGTAGTACTCATGCAATAATGAACCATGAACATCGTGCATAGCAGACGGGCAGCCCAAAAATCAACATCAACAATAAGTACGCAAAGCTAGATGCACGACAGCCATCTTATACGATCCCATTGGATCCCGCCCGCATCTCATACGCATTAGGCTCGTATCCCAACCCGCGTGTGGTACGCCTCAGGTTGACACGCTTATCTCTCCACTTCCCCACGTAAATACGCATCAAGGCCAACCTCCCAGCTTATTTCTCCACTTCCCTGCGTAAACATGCATCAGGGCCACCTCCCAGCTTATCTCTCCACTTCCCCGGCGTAAACACGCATCAGGGCCAACCTCCCCTTGTTACCCACTAGTGACACATGTCATGCTTGCAGTAAATTTCACACAGACACGCCTCAAATATGATAGAGCACAACACAAGCATTCTCAAGAATCAACGGGCACCACAGCATAGCATAATAATCAATCATTCGTGCACGTCACGTCTGTCAGTATAGGCCATACGCAAGCATAAGCCAATTGGGTGCCCTACATGCAAATCCCTATCATCTGGGTCTAAGTACAGTACCCTGTTAATTCACGTTGATTCCCGGATTTATTGAAGGTCACTGATCTCACATATGTTACATAAGGTTCCTAATGGTAACCCAAATAATCTCGGGAATCCTTTATTTAAGTGTCCAGCCCGATTAGGCCCAACAGCTAGTCCAAGTGCCTACCCATCACTTTCAACCTTCGGCCGTCCTTGGCCCATAGTTACTTTTTAGAACATAATTGAGTCACGCTAAATGGGTCTTAAGCCCACATGGAGGCCCATGTCTTTACATTCCAAATCAAGCTTATAAATTTCAATTAAGCCCAAGTAATATCTGGCCCAAACATCACTCTCAAGTCCATATTAAATTTTGGATGACATCATTTAGCAAGGCCCAATTTATAATGTGAATTTCGTCCAACGCCTAAGGCCCAAAAGTTACCTGAGCCCATTAGTCCAAATCCATCCAATTAGGCCTAATTTGACTCCCTAAGCCTTGTATGATATTAGGCCCTAATTCCTTGCATCCAAGCCCACAATTATACCCAAATAAGCTTTAATTTTCGTCCATCATGAAGCCCATTAGAATGACTTAGGCCCATAAGCCCATACTTAACTAATCTAGCCCAAAAATGGTCCCTAAGCCCATCTACATCATACGGCCATCAATTCACACGCCTAAGCCTTCAATCACAGCCCATATTAGCCATTTCTAAGCCCAAATCAGATTGCCCAAGGCCCATGACTAATCCACCATACTAATCCCCAAATTAGCTTAATTAACTCTAACCTTAATCCTTTATTTTCCTTAACCCACAAGCAACCAGCCCCTAATCAAGCAAACCACATGCATATAATCTATTCCTAAGCCACGATTAGAAGTGTAGCTTACCTATATGGCCGAGATTGGCGACGAGGACGGTGGGGGACTTCGGGCGGCCCACGGTGCTCTCGGCTCAACGGAGAGAGGGACGGCGTGAGGGTCTGGTTCGGCCACTCCAGGCAACTCTCAAGGCCTAAAAAGGATGCTTCACACGTTAGAATGGCTGAGGAGATGGACGGTGCCAGCTGAAATGGCCCGAGCTTCACGGTGCAACAACGACGAAGGAAGAAGCAAGAAGAAGCGGGTCTCGCGATGTTCCTTGGGGGGCTTCAAGTCACGAAATGAAGGGAAAGAGCTTGGAAGACTTACCACGATGAGTAGAGGAGGATGGGTGGCCGACGGTGGCGTGGAGGCAACGTGGACGGCGGCGGACGGGCGCTCCGGCGGACGGGCGAAGAGGGGCCGAGAGGAAGAAGAAAAAGAAGAAGAAAAGAAGAGAGGGAGGAGATGGTGATTTCGGCCGAATGAGAGGGGAAGGAGAGAGAGAGAGTTTATAACACATAAAAGACAAGATTGAAATGGAGATAGTGGAGTAGTTGGGGGGTTAATAATATGAAATGTGTACTTGATGTACTCTTGAGTTGATGGATTGATTTGCTTTGGAAATTGTGCATGATTGACATCTTGAATGATTGATTTAATTGATGGGACATTGATTGATGTGACACTTGATTTGAACTTGCCTCGATTTGCATGCCAAATGCACCGATCGGGTCCCGAGTGCGAAAGAATTTCAGACTGGAATGGTTTCGTTCATCGCGTTCGTCCTCAATTAATTCTACTTGATCTAATTCTAAGGACTGAGCATTTATCGGGGGCATTTTGATAATTTTCTACTCACGTCTTGCTTCGCAACGTGCACTAGCTGTCTGCCTTTCAGGCGACGTTTCTGCAACTGAGTGCTTCTCCATTGTGACTACACTAGAAATTCGATTGTCCGAGATCGGAATTCATCTCATGGCCAAATCCATTAAATTGCGACTTTGTCAAAATCTCAGACCGATGGACGGCTGTTTAGGAAAATTTCCTAGGTAGCCTTTCCCCTTCGGTTAGTCGTCCCAGGGTAGCTAATCTTGAGTGAGTTTCGATTAGAGCGTACTAATGAAATATACCCGTTCATTCTGAAGTCCCGATAATTGGTCGAATTTTTAGACTGTCACAATTCTTCCCTCCTTATAAAAATTTCATCCTCGAAATTTACAACCTATAAGTTCACACCTCCAGAATAAGGTTACAATTGACTACTTAAACAAATACGGATACTTCTTCTTCATCTCGCCTTCACTCTCCCATGTCGCCCCTTCGGTTTCATGGTGCTCCCAAATGACTTTGACCAGGGGTATTTTCTTATTCCTCGAAACATGCTCCTTTCGATCCTCAATTCTGACTGGCCTTTCTACGTACGAGACTCGATCGTCCACTTCAATGACTTCATGATCGAGTATATGGCTTGGATCCGGCTCGTACTTCCTCAGCATTAACACGTGGAATACATTATGGATCTGTGATAGGTTCGACGGCAGTGCTAGGCGATAAGCTAGTGTCGCAACTTTCTCCAGAATCTCGAATGGCCCTACAAATCTGGGACTCAGCTTTCCTTTCTTGTCAAACCGAGATAATCCTCGCATCGGCGACACCTTAAGAAATATATGGTCTCCAACTTGAAATTCCAACGGCTTACGTCGCTTGTCTGCATAGCTCTTCTGCCTGCTCTGGGCCGTTCTCAGCCTATCCCTGATCACCTTGACTGCCTCCATCGACTGCTGGACTAGCTCCGGGCCTGTTATGCTCTTCTCACCAATCTCGTCCCAACAGACTGGTGTCCTGCAGGCCCTTCCATACAAGGCTTCAAACGGTGCCATTCTGATACTCTGCTGATAACTGTTGTTGTAGGCAAATTCCACTAGGTGCAATCGATCTTCCCAGCCTCCTTTGAAGTCTATTACACACGCCCTTAACATATCCTCCAGAGTCTGTATGGTCCTCTCCGACTGACCATCGGTCCGCGGGTGATAGGCTGTACTAAACCTCAACTCTGTCCCTAATGCACCCTGTAGACTCTTCCAAAAGTGGCTGTGAAGCGAGGGTCACGGTCAGATACAATACTCACAGGCACTCCATGCAGTCGCACAATCTGCCTCACATATAATTCGGCGAACTTCTCCAAGGTGGAGTCCTTTCGTACTGCAATGAAGTGTGCAGATTTGGTCAGCCTGTCCACTATCACCCAGATCGAGTCATTCCCTCTCTGACTTCTTGGCAACCCTGTCACGAAATCCATGGTGACATGCTCCCACTTCCACTCTGGGATCTCCAATGGTTGCAATAGTCCTCCAGGTTTGCAATGTTGTGCCTTCACTTGCTGACACGTCAAGCACTTGGCGACATGCTTAGCTACATCTACCTTCATTCCATTCCACCAGTAGTGTTGACGCAGATTCTGGTACATCTTTGTACTTCCGAGGTGGATGCTATAATTGCTCCTATGAGCCTCAGATAAAATTCTTTCCTTCAGTTTCTCACCGTTTGGTACACACAAACGCCCTTTAAACTTCAGCATTCCATCTTCGGTCACTTGAAACTCCTGTTTCCTCTAATCCGCATCCAGTAATACAATCTTCTGGATATCGGGGTCCGTAGGCTGTAGTTCCTTAATCCTCAGTTGGATCTCTGGTTCGACTCGTAGCGTCGCCATCAAGCTTGAGAGGTTTCCTACCTCGATCTTAAACTCGGAGTCTCTGATCCTTTCCAATAGTGTCCACTCCTTAACCATCATATGCGCGATGCTCGACTTTCGACTCAGAGCATCCGTCACCTTTTCGCCTTTCCAGGATGGTACAGAATATCACAGTCGTAATCCTTTAATAACTCCATCCAACGACGCTACCTCATATTAAGCTCCTTCTGCGAGAATAAGTACTTCAGGCTCTGGTGATCCGTATAAATTTGGAACTTTTCTCCCACCAGGTAATGCCTCCAAATCTTCAGTGCAAATACAATCGCAGCCAACTCCAGGTCATGTGTCGGATAATTCATCTTGTGCGGCCTTAGCTGTCGAGATGCATATGCTACCACTCGTCCATGTTGCATCAAGACACATCCTAATCCCCTCAACGAAGCGTCGCTATAAATTTCGAATCCTCGAGGTCCGGATGGGATGGTTAACACCAGTGCGGTAGTTAGTCTATTCTTCAGCTCCTGGAAGCTCTCCTCGCACTTAGTTGTCCATACAAACTTCGACTCCTTCTTTAATAAGCGTGTCATCGGGGCGGCTATCGCAGAGAACCTTTCCACGAAGCGTCTATAGTATCCAGCCAATCCAAGGAAACTTCGTACTTTTGTCGCGGTTGTAGGCCTCGGCCACTTCTCCACAGCCTCAATCTTCGCTGGATCCACTGATATTCCCTCGCCAGACACTATATGTCCAAGGAAGGCCACTCTGCTTAGCCAGAACTCACACTTACTAAACTTAGCATACAATGAGTGTTCCCTTATTGTCTGTAGGACGGTCCTCAAATGTTGCTCATGGTCCTCAGAGCTCTTCGAGTATACCAAAATGTCATCGATGAAGACGATCACGAACTGGTCTAGAAATTCCTTGAACACTCGATTCATCATATCCAAAACGCGGCTGGGGCATTCGTCAATCCAAATGGCATGACGGTGAACTCATAATGCCCATATCTCATCCTAAAAGCCGTCTTTGGGACGTCCTCCTTCTTAATCCTCAATTGGTGATAGCCCGTTCTTAGGTCTATCTTGGAGAACTCACATGCTCTTTGAAGCTGATCAAACAGATCATCAATCCTTGGCAGGGGATACTTGTTCTTGATCGTCACCTGATTTAACTGCCTATAATCAATACATAGTCTCAACGACCCATCCTTCTTCTTAACAAATAGCACCGGAGCTCCCCATGGTGAAGCACTGGGGCGGATAAACCCTTTATCCAGTAGCTCTTGCATCTGCACCTTCAACTCCTTCAACTCCGACAACGACATTCTATACGGTGCTTTCGAGATCGGCTCAGTTCCAGGTGCCAACTTAATTATGAACTCTACCTCACGCTCTGGTGGCAAGCCAGGTAACTCTTGAGGGAATACATCCGAGTAATCTCTTACTACAAACACTTCCTCCAACTTCACTTCTTGGGTCGACGAATCCGTCACTGATGCCAAAAATCCTAGGCAACCTTCATCCATCAGTTTGGTCGCCTCCAACGACGAAATCCAAGGAATTGACGTTCCTCCTCGATTTCCCATAAATTTGTACTCAGGGTGGCCTACTGGGTTAAGTCATATCGTACTCCTACTACAATCAATGACTGCCCCATGTCTAACTAACCAATCCATGCCAACGATCACATCGAAGTCATACATGGGCAGGACAGCTAAATCAATCCCTCCACTCTATTGCCCAAGGCTATCTTACACCCCTTACATCCTAACGTGATAATTACTCTATCCTTCAACGGGGTAGTTACATGCAAAATCACATCCAATGGTTTAACATCTAACCCAGCTAACTCAGCAAATCGCTTAGACACAAAGGAATGTGACGCTCCAGGATCAAATAATGCATACGCAGTGTGACCACAGAGAGACGGTACCTGTGATCACCCCTAGCGCATTCTTAGCATCCTTGCGCGCCACTGCGTACACTCGTCCTTGGGTAGGTGGACGGTTCAGGTTCTCTTGTGGAGCGGTCACGGCCTGCGATTGCTGATGCTGGAACTGGGGTCTCGGGCCTCTCTTCGGGCAATTCCTCAGGTGATATCCCAACTGCCCGCAACCAAAGCATCCTCCAGTCTTCTTCGGGCAGGGGTTATTCCCGTGCCTTCTGCCACAGTCGCGGCAGTTTTGACCCATTGATGACGATGGCTTGCCTATGGTCCTTCTGGCTTGTGGTACGAACCTCCGATTGTCTCTCATCGGCCTCTTGCCAAAGTTCCTGGGGTCTCTTCCTGGCATGAACCGCGATCCAGATGCAGCAGCCTTCTCTTGCAAGTCTCGCTCGATCACCAGGACCCTTTCATACATTTTGTTGTAGTCCCTCAGCCGGTGGCGATCGCATACTCTTCAATTCAGGTCTCAGTCCTTCTCTAAACCTCCTTGCCTTGTCCCATGGGTCCTCTATCAGCCTCCGAGCAAACTTCGACAGCCTAGTGAATTCGCCCTCATACTGATCGACAGTCATCTGCCCTTGACGAAGTCTTATAAACTCCTCCATTTTTCTCTCTTGGGCGGCCTCAGAAAAGTACTTCCCATTAAACGCTGCACAAAACGCAGCCCAATTTGGCCTTATTCCTTCTGGGAAGACTCGCCCTCGGGTGGCTTTCCACCAGTCGTCAGCTGTGCTCTGGAGCTGGTAGGTCACCAGTGAAACCTTCTCTTCATCCGTGCATCCCAGCACAGTGAATGCCTTCTCCAGTTGTTCGATCCCAAGGGCAGCTGCTTCGGGTCCTCCTTTACCGTCGAACTTGGATGGTTGCAGCTTCAAGAATTGCTCCACTATATGATGGGTCTGTCGTCCTCCATTGCCTTGCCCATTGCCTCCATTGGCTCCATTGGCAGCGGCCAAAGCTGCCTCAGTTGCTTGGGCTACAGCGGCAGCTCTTTCTGCAGCCTGCCTACCCATCAGATTGCTAACCTTCGTCAGCACCCTCATTATCTCTTCAATCCTAGAGTCTATTTCAGGTGCAGGAGCCCTTGAGCTTGACGCAGCTGCACTCGGTCTTCTGCCCCTATTGCTCATCCTTTCTATTACCTCTCACACCTAAACCAAATGAAATTCCCTTCAGGAATTCGGAACTCTAAACTATCAACCAAGCTTTCGCCTGCTATCGCGTCTACTGACATGAATATGCATGTAAAGTTCGCTGCAGCTTTTAATGCAATTGGACTCAGTAGACACCTAGACTCAACCCTGTCAATGTATAACCTAGGCCACTCTGTCCGCCTCCTCAACTAGAAGCCTGCCGGGAGCCGCTCTTTGATCAGGTCTCTGCCCCGGCGACCACTCCCCGCCCTCATCATTTCTCGGAGCGAACAGTTGTCCTAAATCATTCACCTCCAAAGAGAGCCCCATTCCATATGTCCCATACCATGCTTCATTACGGTTTGTAAGCGTCCCGTCAGACCTGCCCATACCAGGCTGACGGTTACCCAGTCCAATAAAATATGTATGTCCGTGTATAAATCCTTTTTAAACCAACTCATATTTTCAAATCGATTTTCGTTTCTAAATCACTTGCTTTTGATGTGGAAATCCATGCAATGCATGATCGTCAAGCAGCGCGCGACAGCCGACTAGGCGTACAACCACAAACAACAACAACCAGCAATCAACAAATCAGCAACCAGCATTCAAGCACCCCACTAACAGGGTTAGGCTTTAGAACCTTACCTCAGGTCCTGACGCATCTGCAAGTTAGTCTAAAATATCATAGTCTATGGCTATACTAGACTAACCATCCAACCCTACAAACACATGCGCCAATCAATTCATGTATCCTACCCTTCCTAATCCTTAGGTCTATGGTCTGTCTATCTAACTACCCAAAATCATCAATCTTATCACTCCAAATCCTCGAACGGTCTCGTATCGAGCTGACCTTGCTCTGATACCACTCGAGCGGGGATGTCACGCCCCGAACCCTACGGGCTCGCGACATCCCGCTACTCATATCTTATCACTCTGCTCTCGCGATCGACTGGTCCACTATACGCAACAGCCCAGGAAATTTCTTCATCGCGACCAGACGACGCGTCGGTTAAGCCATAACCTGCGGAAGCCATTCTCCAATCCCATACAGGCATGCATACGATAGTGGGGTAGCAAGTAAAAGAGATAGACACGAAAACATCAAAACATATATACATCAAAAGCGTTAGGTACAGACTCCCAAAAAGGAATACACACCACAGTCAAAAGCCCTACGCTTAGCCACACATGACCTAGACTCGACACCTGGTGAGATCACTCTAGCGGCTCCTCCTCGGGGTCGTAGTCTGCCCATGGGTCATCCTCCTCCTCTGACTCGGTGTCCATGGCGTCTCCCTCCTCGTGGCCATCAATCTCCATGCAACTTGGGGACGGCAACTCCACCATCGGGTCTGGATCGACTATCTCACCAACATAAGCAACGGGTCGTAAGAGTCCAAGGTCATCCTCCTCGGGTATAGGGACATCTTGTAGGGGACCCTTAAAACCAAACTCGCCCTCTCTCATCCAGGCTTCAAACTATAGGGAACGAAAAGAGGGTTACCCTGATCCACCCATATGGTGGTCAGTCGCCGCTGCCAGAGGGTAGGTCCTCATCCACGTGCTGGGTGACCTCCGTCTCTATCTGCACGGGCAGTCCAAAAGCACAGGGGGTGCGGCCATCACAAGGGGTCGGGGATCTGAAAAGATGGCAACCACCGCCAGTGAGTCGAGGACTCAGTAAGCTCACCACTAATCCTAGCGTAGGATAGAGTATACTAGTGGGTTTGGCCCTAACCAATAGTCTAGGGCTCTCGGTCACCTCCCCGGGGCCATTTTCACGAAGGATAGACAACAGTTCTAGAAATCGAGATTCAATCTGTTAGTAGCCATGCAATAAAGAGGTATAAACATCACACACATGAGGTGGAAAATCAACAGCCAGTGCCAATGATCAGAATACAATGCCAGATGCACAATCAGCCACCCTCATGCGATCCCGAAGGATCCGGCCCGCGTCTCATACACATAGGCTCGTGTCCCAACCCGCGTGTAGTAGCCTCAGGTTGACACGCTTATCTCTCCACTTCCCCGCGTAAACACGCATCAGGGCCAACCTCCCACTTATCTCTCCACTTCCCCGCGTAAACACGCATCAGAGCCAAACTCCCCTTGTCACTCCACTCAGTGACACATGTCATGCTTGCAGTAAATTCACCTAGACACGCCTCAAATATAATAAAGCACAACACAGGCATTCTCAAGGAATCAACGGGCACAACAGCATAGCATGAAAATCAATCATTTATGCACATCACGTCTATCAGTGTAGACCATACGCAAGCATAAGCCAATTACGTGCCCTACATGCAAATCCATATCATCGGGGTCCAAGCTCGGTACCCTATATAAGTGAAATTGGGTCCTGAGTTTATTGAAGGCCTACTTATCCCCACCTATGTTACATAAGGTTCCTAATGGTAACCCTATTAATCTCGGGAACCCTTCAATTTAGGTGCCCAGCCCGATTAGGCCCAATAGCCTAGTCTAAAGTCTAATCCTCACTTTCAACCTTGGCCCACCCTTGGCCCATAATTCCTTCTTTAGAATGTAATTGAGTCATACACTAATGGATCCTAAGCCCACATTAGGCCCATAGTCTTTATGATCCAATTAAGCTCAATGGTTCAATATAAGCCCAATGGAATATCTCGCCCATCATCACTCTCAAGCCCATATTAGATTATTAGTGACTCAATCAAGGAAAGCCCAATTACAATGTAAATTTCGTCCAAGGCCTAAGGCCCATACTCACCTAAGCCCATTAAGTCCAAATCCACCCAATTAGGCCCATTGATTCCCTAAGCCCATATATGATCTTGGCCCTACATTTTAATATCCAAGCCCATGACAGGCCCAACTAAGCCTTAATTTTCGTCCATATTGAGGCTCATTAAAATGACTTAGGCCCATGAGCCCATACTTACCTATTTAGCCTAAAATGGCCCATAAGCCCAATTATAATCCAAGGCATCATCTCAGCCAACCATCCAAGTCTACCTTATTCCTAAACCAAGATTAGGGCTTAGCTTATCGAAAATGGCGGGGCTCAACTGCGCAACACGTGACGGGCGCGACCAAACGACGTTCTCCGGCCTAAGGAGAAAAGCAACCTGGTCGGGTTTCAAATGGGGTCTAATACCCATGTAAATTTAAGGGGAATGGGCCGTGTGAAACTTACCAAGGGGTGAGAGTGATCCGCCCCGGTGATAGGTCGGACGGTGGCCGGACGACGACGAGACGACAACGGGCGGCGGCGGTCACCGGCTACTCGAGAGAGAGGTAGAGAAATGAACCTGGGCCATGGTCCTTGGGAGTTTATTCATGGCCGAAATGAAAAGGATAGGAGGCTCGAGACTTATCACGGGTGTTGAGGAGAAAGAAGTGTGGAGGACCGAGCGGACGAGGGAAGAGGGGAGGGGAGGGGGAGAGGTAGGAGCGAAAAGAGGAATCGGGGGAAAAGAGGGGGAGCGGCGAGAGGGGAGGAAGAAAGGGAGAGAGGGGAGGGAGGAGAGGAGGGGGGGAAAAAGAGCGGAGGCGGGGAGGAGCGGGGGGAGAAGGGAAAGGGGCGGGAAGGGGGGCGAGGGGGCGCAAGGAAGAGAGGAGACGAAGAAGAGAGAGAAAGGGGGGAGAGGGGGGGGGGGAGAGGGGAGGAAAGAAGGAGGGAAAAAAGGAGGAAGAAAAAGGAGGAGGGGGAGGAAGAAGGAGGGAAGGGGGGGGAGAACGGAGGGGAAAGAGGGGGGGGGCAGAGCATAGGGGGGGAGTGGAAAGGTAGGTGAGGGGAGAGGAAGGGAGAGGGAGAAAGGGAGGAAGGGGGGGAGGAGGGAGAGGAAAAGGGAGACAGGGGAAGAGACAGGGGAGGGGAAAAAGAGAAGAGGGAAGGGGAGAAGATGAGAGAGGGGGAGGGGGGGGAGAGGAGGGAGGAAGAGAGGAGGAGGGGAAGAGAGGAGGGAGAAAGAGGGGGAGGAGAAGAAGAGAAGGGAGGGGGAGAGAGGAGAAGAGGAGGGGAAGAGAGAGGGAAGGGAGGAAGAGAGGAGAGGGGGAGAAGGGAGAAGAGGAGGGAGGAGCGGGAGGAGAGAGAGGAAGAGGAGGAGGAGAGGGAAGGGGGGAGGAGGAAGGGAGAAAGGAAGGGAGGGGAGGGGGGAGGAGGAAGGGGGAAGAGGGGAGAGAGAGGAGGGAGGAGGAGGAGGAAGAAGGAGGAGAAAAGGGGGGAGAAGGGGGAGGAGAGGGGGAAAAGGGGACGG
>JAGVVM010015293.1:0-12423 GCA_019149425.1 Psidium friedrichsthalianum | reverse complement strand
GTGTTTAACTCCCCCAAACCGTCCGACGACGACGACGACGGGCTTGTGGTAGCCTCGGGCAACACGATGCAGCGGCTGAACGGCAGCAGAGGAGGAACGGCGTGGCTTGGGCTCGCGCGCGTCGCGGCTAGACGGGGGCAGTGGCCGAGCTTGCAAGGGGAGGAGGAGGAGCACGGCGCGGCCTGGCTGTAAGCTGGAGAGAGCTGGGGACGGCTGGCGCTGCGGTGGTGGAGGATGGCGAGCTCGAGCGGTGGACGGCGACAGTGACAACGACGATGACGCGTTGACGATAAGATGGACTTTGGAAGATGCTGTCGCGGATCCACGGCGACCCGACGAAAGCACGCGGTGACGAGGCGAGGGGCAGCGGGCTCACGGGGCAAAGGAGGAGACAACGCAGGGCTCGCGAGACCTGAACGAAGGAGAGAGAGGGAGTGGGTCTTGGCGCGATGGCTGACAGTAGAGTGTGTGGTGAATGGCAAGAGAGTGAAGCGAAGAAGAACGGCGGAGCAGCTGGTTAGGGCGATGGCCGAGCTCGACTGGACGTCGAAGAGGAAGCTAGATGGATGATGGCCGGCTGCCACGAGCGAAGGAAGAAGAAGAAATAGGGAGGAGAGCTAGTCGTGTACAGGAGGAGAGGCACGGAAAAGAAAGAGTGAGGAGAGGCAGAGAGAAGAGTTGATGGGTAGGTGGGAAAACATATGAGGTGGGGCCCACAGTCAAAAGTTTCAAAAAAAAAAAAAATTTGTCCTCTTGCGTTGAAAATCTGGACGTTACACACTCATCCCTTATTTTCAAGGAATTGTGATGGCCTCGTTGCATTCTCGTTGTTTGAATTGCCGAATCATATGGAATATTCCCAGCAAAGAGTAATGAATGTAAAAACTGACGTCGAAAAGTAGGTGGAAGAATGCTCTGGGTTCTCTACGCAATTTCGATGGTCTATCATTTTTCCAAGGCGAAGTGACACCATTAAGAAGAAAATCAATCAAACTGAGGAAGAGGTCCTAACAGTTTAGTAAGAGTATAGAGGAGGCAGAGTAGCCATACTTGAGAGAAACCTTCTAAATTTGATTGTACATAATAAGGGAGCTTAGTATATATTGTAAAATATATTGTGAGAATATGTAAAGAACTTAGTATGTTTATAAATATCTTGGAAGTTGTTATATCTGTTAAATTAGGATAGCTATTAACATTTCCGCAAAAAAAGAATAAAGGTTGGCAGGAAATAATGAATAAATTAAAATAGAGATAGAATAATGGGATATGGTTTCCTAGGTAATTACAAGTGTTTCCACCAACGCCTTTTCAGTACCGAAATTAAGTGTTTTTCTAACGTGTTCATGTAGTGTGAGTGTTATCCTATCATCACAATCAAGGCATATAACGTGCACAATCAAGGAATCAAAGATGTGCAGATAGAACACATCAAGTGAAGCATGGCATCCTTAGTAAAGCTTTAAGAGCTTAGGGAATATGGCAATTAAGATTTGGGATGATTTTGAGATAATTCACCCAAAGGAGAAAAATTCATTTTTTTTAGGGGTTTTAAAATCGAAACTAGGGAAGTAAGGCTAATCTAGCCATTTCCCATTTTTTATGATTTTCTGAAATTTCTGATTTTTTATTTTTTATTGTCATTTTATTTAATATAAAAACGAGCCGGACCGGGTCGAGTCATTGGGCCCGACCTGGGCCTGCGGGAAGACTTCCTGCTCGACTAGGCTTCAGAGTGAGCCCAGTCAGCTGACCCCCACCAAATAAGGCCTGAGTTAGGCCCAAGATGAGATTACACACAAAATATACCACGCCCAGCCCGATGCCCCCTGTTCAGCCTAGTCACTGCCTTCCTGGCCCAAGCGGCTTCTCTCTTTTCCTTCTATCTAAAGTAGCCCACTCGGCGGCCCAGTTCCGCCGCCCTAAGAGCCCGCACACGCCAAAAGGACTGACTCAAACAAACCAAAGAAGGAGACAAAACTTAATCAAACCCAATCACGCTGGGCTCTCTCCTCCTCCGTCTCTTTTTAACTTGCCTCAGAGCTCACCGAGCTCCTTGTTTCTTTCGAGGATATATCATAAATGTTTCCCGAACTTTACACAATATACGATTTAATCCCTAAATTTTTAATTCAATTAATATGATCCCTAAATTTTGATTAAATACATTATATGAGCCATGAATTTTATAATTTGGATCACTAATAATCTCCTCAATTTTTGGAACATATTCAATTTAGTCCATGAACTTTTCTGGACATGTTCAACTTTGTCATTGGGCTGGAATATGTTCCAAAGTTCATGGATCATATTACATTAATTAAAAGTTCATGGACCGCATTGCACATTTGTTTAAAGTTCAAGACCATGTTGGTCAAATTAAAAGTTCAGAGACTGATTGCACATTGATCAAAGTTTATGATCGTTTGTGTCAATTTGTCTCTCTTTCTCATGCCCCCGTCCAAATTCCTTTCTTCTTCTCCTCTGTGGATTTTTTGCTCCCAAACGGAGAGCTCCTTTCTTCTGCAACACTCTATTTTTCGCTTCTTTTTGCTTTCTCTATGCGGACTTCTCCCCTCGCCTGCCCTCGTTCGAACTTCTCTCCTTTTTTTTTTTTTTTTTTTTAATCTGCTCCGCCCCTTTCTTGTGGCCTTTCTTTTGTCTTCTTAAACGCCAGAAGCCCAGCGAGGACCAGATGCTCCCTGGTCTCCCCGTTCCTTGCCGCTCACGAACCAGCTGGAACTCCCCCCACTCTTTCTTTGCTCTCCTTCTCCGTTTTGTCCTCTCTTCTTTTTAGCTTTTTGCTTTTCTTTTTCCACGCCAGCCCCCCACCTTTGGAGCTCTCCTTTGCGTCCTTTTTGTGCCCCTTGCGTCACCGGAGCTCCCGCGTGCGCCAGAAAGGAGGAAAGCAGGTCGCCACTTTTGCTCCTGCCTCTGCTTCCTTGCGTGAGGACCGGGTCAAGCAGGTCGGGTCCGACCCGCCCGATCCGCTAAAAATGTCCCCGAGTCGATGCAATTTCGACCCGTTTTTTTGCGAATTAATCCCAAAATTGAGTTCTAGGATGCGGAATCAACTAGGAGAGGTAGTCTCGGGTTAAATTGATTTGCATTAATGTAAAAATGCCCAAATCTAAAGTGTTAACCCGAGTAAAATTTGAGCAATTAAGGCCCGTAATTGTCGATTTGTATCAATCTGACCAACCAGTAGTCCTAGAATGATGAAAAACCTATGGGTTGGGGTTTGTTTTTTGAATGAATATGCCGAATGCCCCATTGATCAAAATGAAATTTGAATTGGTTGCTCAAATCGCAAAAGTGACTGGATACAAATGCAATTAGAGATATTGAGATCATATGTCATAACTAGCAAAAGGTGAAAATAATTCTAAAAAGGACTCAATTTGTGATTTTCATTTAACTATGGACCTAAATACAAAATTTTTGAAATTGAGGTTCCGGATCAAATTTTGAGATTTAAAATGAGCAAAATGCAATTGGGATTAAAATAAGACTAGTGACTATTTTTTTTTCTAGCCACTAGTGCTATTTTTATAATTTTGGGTATTTTCTAATATATAAAAAATATCGAAAAATGCAGAAAATAAAGAATTTTTTTTTGTTAAAAAATGATCCCATAGACTTGGCCAAGGATTCCGAAGTTTATTTTTGAATTAATTGAATTTTCTGATTTTTAATTGATTTTTAAAAAATTAATTAAAAATCAGGTATCGACACATATAAATTAGGAATGGTCTCCTTGTATGTTGTGTGCAATTTGTTTTATTCACCCTTGGCTATCCTGAAGCACATTGAGAGTCGTTCATTATCTAAGCTCTCTTGCTCGAGTGATACTTCCCACCCTCATCGTACCCGGTTATTATTGGAGATTGAAAATGAATGGTGCAATCTCAACTAATTTATCGAATGTCTCCAAAATGACCTCGAACCCGCTTGAATCTGGCATCAGCAGAGTTTAGACGAGTTGTTTTTGTTTCGGTTTTCAAGATATCACTTTATAGTAGATAGTAAGCGTTCTTTTATCTCAAGCAAATTCTCATAGACAAGTCGGAGCCATTTCATTCTAAATAAGCTTAGTTTAGCTAAGCTTTAGTCAAGGTAGTTGTGTACTTGACTTTGCTATTCTCTTCCATTAATTGATAGGACTTCAAGTTTTTCTGCTCCAATTAAATATGTTATGTCCTATAATAATACATTGCAAGCATGATACTTATTGAAAAAATAAAGCTGTGTCTAGGGCATATTCGGTACGTAAAGCTGAATCAGGCATTTATTGCCCTTTTTGGTTATTTGAAATTACACAGAACAGGTTCTCTACGGGAGGAATTGTGACAGGTTATAGGCATGCATGGATAAAATCGTAATTGTGAGGTTTGGTTTGAGATGGGTTGAAACGGATAATATTTGGAGCGGGTTAATCCAAAATTATCCGATCCAAGATTATCCAGGTCCGAGCAGCCAAACGGGCTAAATCTCCGTCGTCGCCCGGCACCAACTTTGACCCACCCAAAGCGAGCCCTCGCGCCATCACCGCTCAACGCAGATCTCGAGCCGTCTCAAATCCTCTCTCTCCCTCTCTCTTTCTTCCCCTCCGAGTTGACTTACCAGAGCAAGGCCCATTCAGTTCGAAGACACACCATGGGCGTTCCCGCTTTCTACCGGTGGCTCGCCGATCGGTACGCGAGTTCGATCGCCGACGTCGTCGAAGAAGAGCCGTTCGTCGACTCGAACGGCGTCGCGGCGCCAATCGACCCCTCGAGGCCTAACCCAACGGACTGGAGTTCGACAACCTGTATCTCGACATGAATGGGATCATCCATCTTGCTTTCACCCCGAGGGCAGGGTACGTATGTGTTTCTCCTCGCGTGCCTGTGTTTTCGGGTTTCTTGTGAATTTTGGTGGTCTCGAGCTGGAATTGCGAAAGGTTTTCTTTTGGAGGTCGACTAGATGTTAAGATTTTTTCGAGAGGCTACTAGGTGAATGTTGGAAATGGAGTCTTTTTGTAAAATTTGGTTAGTCTTCCACATATACGCGCGTTAGGTGTGCGTGCGAGTTTATTTGTGGAATATACCGGGTGAGCTTGGCTTCGCATGGATATAGTACTTTCGGATGCTTATGATTTAGGCGAGACATTGGAGTATATTTGGTTTGTGCTTAAAAATAGATGCTTCGGCGTGGTTCTGACGATTTTGGCTTGTCTTTGTATTTCAACTGATGAAATGAGAGAGAGTAGTTGGATCTGAGGACTCCAAACATTTGTGCTTTGGGGATGCGAAGGTCTGAGCACTGCAATGCTTCAGGGATGTGAAGCGTTTTGCAGTAGCCTTATTCACTAGGAATTGTAATTTAGCTTTGTCAGGATTCTTCTGTAATAGGTAAAGCAGGTTGTAGCAATGACCAACCTCAGGTGGGAATAGTGGGAGCTAATGCCCCTGGGTACACGGTGTAAGTTATAGTAAGCTTATGCTTACCATATATGAAGCTTCGCCTAAAATTTCTTTCTTTCTTTCTTTTTTTTTTTTGCCCACCCCGAGTTAATGACTTTGCAAATTTTTTTTGTCTCAACTTGTCATCTGTGTTTTACTTCTTCATAGAATATCTCTGACTTTAAATTTATGTGATTGTGCAGCCTCCTCCTGCTAGCTACGATGAAGTCTTTAAGGCAATATTTGATTATATTGATCATGTCTACTCATTGGTTCGTCCTAGAAAGCTTCTTTACCTAGCAATGGTAAGCTTCGGTATTGTATTACTGTCCTCATTGCGCACACAGATTATTCTAACTGAAAAATATGCAGATGGAGTCGCACCAAGAGCTAAAATGAACCAACAGCGGTCGCGGCGTTTTAGGGCTGCAAAAGATGCAGCTGATGCAGTAAGATTTCTCAAGTTGCCGTTATAATTGTTGATGATCACATTATTTTCAAGATTTTGATCTCTACTTCAATCAAGCAGGAAGCTGAAGAGGAACGGTTGAGGAAAGAATTTGAGGCTGAGGGACAAATTCTTGCTCCCAAGGAAAAGCCTGAAACATGCGACTCAAATGTCATTACTCCTGGAACACAATTCATGGCAGTTCTTTCTGTTGCACTTCAATATTATATACAAGTGAGATTAAATCGTTATCCTGGCTGGCAGCAGACAAAGGTTTGGGTGACATCTTATTTAACATCTGCTTTCTTAGTACCTTTGACATTGGACAATTCCTGGCCCATGGAGTAATTCATCTCTATTGGGGAAAACTCTGTTTTCAGGATTCTTTCTCTCTATATTTATTTATGCGGCTGCATTGGATGATTCTTGAAGGTTCTTCTTTCTGATGCAAATGTTCCTGGGGAAGGAGAGCACAAGATTATGTCATATATACGATTGCAAAGGAACCTTGCTGGTTTTAATCCGAACACGCGGCACTGTCTTTATGGCCTGGTAAATATTTGTTTTATACTCTGCCTCTGTACTAGTAGCTATCCCTCTTCTCAGCTGGTTACTTTAGATTCCTCCGAGTTACTATGTGTTGATTATCTTACTTGGTTCACTGTAATCAGGATGCTGACCTGATTATGCTTTCATTAGCGACACATGAGATTCACTTTTCAATACTCAGAGAGGTATATAGATTTATCCAATTTCATTACCAGTTGTGGGATTTAGCAGAATCTCATTTTCTGTTTTTATTTTCAATAAATCTGCAGGTGGTCACTTTCCCAGGACAGCAGGAAAAATGTTTTCAGTGTGGTCAAGCTGGTCATCTGGCTGCTGAATGTCGTGGCAAGGCTGGCAATGAAATGGTAAATGATATTCCCATCCACAAGAAGAAATATCAGGTTGTTGAACTCTGATTTTTATGCTCAGTCTCTTTATCCTCGCTTTTCTGTTGCATGACTTTTTGTAATGTGGCAGTTCCTCAACATTTGGGTACTCCGGGAATACTTGCAGCATGATCTGGACATTCCGGACCCTCCGTTTGAGATTGATTTTGAAAGGATAGTGGATGATTTTGTATTCTATGTTTCTTTGTTGGCAACGACTTCCTTCCACATATGCCTACATTGGAGATTAGGGAGGTATGTCACATCTAGGTCCTTTGATCACTATTCTGAGTGGCAGCAATCGTGACCTAAGATGTTTACAGCTTGTCACCTAAATAGAGACACAATTTCATCCTAACCTGATGGTTTTGCTTTGGTTTATTCTGTGTGCTCTATAATATGTGGACTTAGAATGCTCATTGTGCATCTTTATGTTTCTTCAGGGTGCTATCAATTTACTAATGTTGGTTTATAGGAGGGAGTTCACTGCCATGGGAGGCTACCTTACCGAAGCAGGCGAGGTAGTTTTCATTGAGCATCCTTTGATATGCAGTTTCCAGTTGGATAATATTGTGGTTGGTTGATGAATTCGTCATTTGGTGCTCTAATGGCAAGTTTTTTGCATTTGTGTTCTTGTTTGTTGAAGAGCTTATTTCTTCTTTAAAATGTGGTTTGCCACAATAGCTTTTCTGTAATTTTTAGCTGCCATATACTATAGACTGTCAGCATGATTTTGGAAAGACATTTGCTTTTTTGGGTTGTTGCTTATGTTTTTCTTACAAATCTTGTGAATAAACATCTCAAAACAGTTAGTAAAGCAGAGTATTTTTTTTATGATTTCGTTTTTTTTGGTTTTGGTAGAGAATCCAACGTGACTTAGTTTGTGATGGTTGGGTGAATCCATTAGTCTTTTCATTTCTTGTAAAATTTAATGTATTGATGGTATTTGATGAGAAGTTTAATTTCTTTTTCGTGTTCAGGTCTTGTTAGACAGAGTAGAAACATTTATCCAGTCTGTTGCTGTTCATGAAGATCAAATTTTTCAGAAGCGGGCTCGTATACAGCAGGTACCTTTAATATCCTGGTCATTTATGAATGCTAGAAATTCAATCCTCTTTGTAATGCAGCATGTGATGGAGAATTTGAAGAACGATCCAAATGCTTCAGTGTCTTTTGGTGTTATACGCAGAACAAGTGGAGTGGAAATAGTTTTTAATTCTCCAAATTCCATTGAAAATAGTCGTTCAGGACTCATAATCAATTGAGAACTGTGACACTTTTAGTATGGACTAGTGAGTACAAATTCCATAATTCAGTCCTAATTAACTTTATGCTTGACTTTTCTCTCTAGGCACTGGAGAATAATGAAGAAATGAGATCTAGATCAAGAAGAGAGTCATCAGAAGAATTACAAAGTCCAGCTGTTGACAAGGTATGCAAAGAGTTGATTTTCACCTTAACCTGTGTGGTACGTGAATATCTTCTGTTTCACTGTTTTCAGCTGATTAAAGGAATTTGAAATGTGGCAAGGCACAGTTTTTGTAATGAATAACGATGATGCAGTTCTGTTTGGGCGGGGACTATTATTAAGTTTAAATTAGTTCTTTGATTGAAGGCTCGGATTTAAAGAAGGGATTAGGTGAAAAGATGTGCACTTAACAAGTTGAATGAATTAATCTTTAAGTGGCTCCTTTTATAAATTCCTGGCTTTGGTTAATCCCACCTGTCTGTTCGGTAGATGTTAGCATTATTTAATTCTTGCTCTGTCTAACCAAAAGCATAACCTGATGTGATGATTGATATTTTATGGAGTCCAGTTTGTACCATACATGAGCTCAAATGGTATTGATGTTACTCTTTTTTGAGGGGCCATAGTATTTTATGATCATGTTTTATTGTGTGTCTTTGTTTTTTCTTTTTCCTTTCTTTTTGGGATAAAGCAGATGGGAGAAGTTAAGTTTCACATGTTGTACTATTGAACTGTTATTCTTTTTTTTTTTTCTGCATATTCTCAAGTCAACATATTCTGAATAAAGATGCTAATTTTTAAATGCTCTGGAGAGAATGATCTATCTTTTACATGTTCTGCGTAGTCAGAGAAATTGAGTAATTTGACTTTTTGGTATGTTTCTTGTGGATGAGTTACATCTATTATCAGTCATATTATTAATATCTCAAAAAGGAAAACATGAGAAGCTTTACATGTTGGATAATCAATTCTTGAATTTGATACACTATTATTTGAAGTCAGGTTAGATTAGGGGAGCCTGGATACAAGGAAAGGTATTATGCAGAGAAAATTTCATGTGTCAACTCCGAATGAGATAGAGAGAGTTAAGAAGGAAGTGGTAAGTGTTTTGTTGTATATTGAAACTTGCAGTTTTCTTTCTTTAATATCAGTGTGTATTTCTCATAATTGATTTGGTTTTGTTTCGTCTTGGTCGTCTTGGTAACATCGTATTTATATGTTTTGAAGTGTTCTGTGCTTGCTCCGCTTGATTTTAATTTTTGTAATTGTTTTTGGCATGGAATTAATTTGTGGATGGTAGAGCGGTCTTCAGACTCTGAATGTCTTAATAGGAAGTACCTTTACATTTAGATGTTTATTTGAATTGCAAGTCTGTGTGAATGTGGAAGTTACGTAGCTTTGAGCAGCTGTTATGAACCAAGAGGGAAGTTGTTCTTTTTACGTCAATTTCCATATACAAGTGTTCCTTCTTATGGAGATTGTTTTGCTAGGTGGTTTCTATGGAAAAAGGATCTGAATAGCCTTTTGTCAGGCTGCATTTGAACTTTGAATGAGGCTAATTTATTTTCTGCTTGTCTTAGACAACTTTAAGTATGATAGATATTCTGGAAGAAATGTTGATATTAGGGCATTGGCTTTTCTTTCTACCTTGGGTGAAAGGTTAGTGGTGAACTAAGCTGCAATGTTCCGTCTCCAAGGATTTTAGGAACTATGCTGGAGCATTCTGGCTCCATCATTTGTTCAAAAGGGTTTTTGGTGAACTAAGCTGGTTCTATCTGAATCTTAATATAGGAAATAGATGTTTTGAAGTATTTCAAGTAGTTGCTTATTATTTTGAGTTTGGTATTTGCATGGTTCAAATCCTTATGCCACTGGGTGCCAAATTTGAGGGTGATAGAAAAGAGTGGCAGCTTCCTTGTGGCTTGATCTTTTCGTGGGTATAATACTTGCTGGGATTTTTCATGTTCACAGTACCTGTCTTTAGCATTGTAACTATATGTCATGGACTTATCAATCGGATGATTCTCGTAGTCAGATGCTTCAGTTTCATTCCAGTTCCGTATTCCAGATTGTGTGGCTTCCTCAGTACATGTGCCCTAGGAAAACTGTTAATTTCTCTTGTTCGTGAAGTTCGAGATTTCTAGTATTTTCCTACCTCGTCAGCATATGTCATGGACTTACCAATTGGATGACTTTTTCATTGTCAGATGCTTCAGTTTCACTGCAGTTCCTCTTCTAGATTGTGTGGCCTCCTCAGTGCATTTGCCCTGTTAATTTATCTTGTTCATAAAGTTCTAGATTGCTAGTATTTTCCTACCACTCTGACTATTACAACTGCAGCTTTGTATCGGGGTTGATGGTTGATGGCAATTCTGCTTTGTAGGTTTTGAAATATGTCGAAGGTTTATGTTGGGTGTGTTGGTATTATTACCAAGGTGTTCGATCCTGGCGATGGTGAGTTTTGTTAACAAGGTCTGCATGAAACAGTACTGATACATCATGACATGCATTTTAATAGCACTTATCTGATTCCATTGCCTTAGAACATGCTTATAAACTGTGTATAGTGGACAATACTCGGAAGACCTATTGCTGGGATATTGAGCGAAAATCTTGTTATTTTGTTTAGTCAGATGAATCCTGCATGCTCCATTTTCTGGGTAGCTTTACTTGAAATGTATGGACCTATCACACTATGATTTCCCTACTGTCATTGCTACTGTTAACATCAGTTGCAATACGGATTATCATGCTACGCTAGTTGTTTATCAGCTTTTTTGATTTATTTTGTATCTGAATTATTGTAAGTTGTGTACATGCTCACTCAGGTACTATCCATTCCATTATGCTCCCTTTGCTTCTGATCTCAAAGATTTAGCTGGTCTGGAGATCACATTCTTCTTGGAGAGCCCTTTAAGCCATTTGATCAGCTCATGGGAACCCTACCATCTGCAAGGTTTCTATGTGTTCTATTGCTCTTGATAATGTTGGGGACAGTTGTATTATTCCTTTTTTGTACTTCAAATTTTCTGCTTAGACAGCTCATATCTGGTGTTGCAGCGCAAGTGCTCTGCCAGAACGGTACAGGAAATTGATGACAGATCCTTCCTCACCAATCCTCGACGACTTTTATCCTTCAGGTATACTAACCTGGAGCAGTTGATGCTTATCAATGCAACTCTCTCTCTCTCTCTCCCCTCTCTCTCTCTCTCTCCTCTCTCTCTCCTCTCTCAACTTTCCTTGTTATTATGTTGACAGATTTCGAGGTTGACATGAATGGAAAGAAATTTGCATGGCAGGTATGGTCTAACTTGTCCTGACATTGTTCTTGTTGTGGCTATCTTGTGTGAATAATGGAAATTATATTTTTCTTGAATCAGGGTGTTGCCAAATTGCCATTCATCGACGAGAAGAAATTGCTCACTGAAACGAGGAAACTAGAAGTTTTTTTAACAGTGAGAAAGTTCTTATCTTGAATTTTATTTTTCTTAACCTGAGTGGACTGTTGTAGCTAATTTCTATCTTTTGTGACTTGACATTTTCTTTCGTGTATTAACATTTATTCAACATGCTCTTTTGCAAGACTCGTATTGGATCAAATGAATTCCCTAATTACTGCGCATTCTGAGTTTTTGGTCCAGGGATACTAAACATCTGTAATTGAGATAAAGCCTTATAAGAGCGCTTCCATGCTTTACTGTTCTTTAATATTGTGGCAAGGATATTTTCCTCCTTATTTGGAGACCATTACTCGATCGATAATGAGCTAGCTTAGGGCTTGAGGCAAGGAGTATCGTGTTCTTGGAGGTGGAATTTGTAGGCTGACCTTGTTGAACTCCAAGAGTCATCCATTGTGTTTGTGCCATTTGATTTTCTTTTTGTCTAACGTCAGCTCATGATTTTCTTAGGTGCCATTGTTGTGTGCAACTCCTCTGTAAATTGAATTATCCTTCTCATGATGCTTGAGAATGCTCACCGTTTGACTTTGTTTATATAGGAGGAGGAGCAACTTCGGAATAGTCTGAAGTTTGATTTGCTCTATGTTCATCGGGTTCATCCTCTGTCTCTGCAAGTTTATTCGTGCTACCAACTAAGCTATTATCTAGGGCCATATGAAAGATATCCTGTACCAATTGACACAAATGCTAGGTCAGTAAGCCTCTTTCTTACATGGAAGTTTATGTGTATATTTTTTGAGGCTGCCATTGGGTAACTTTTTATTCTCCTATATTCATTTTCTGCCAATCTTTCACAGCGGTGGAATGAACGGATACCTCTGGCTAAGCGAGAGGAACACACGACCAATGTAGTTCCTTCTCCTCTCCATGGATTGGAGGATATTGTGAA
>JAGVVM010015290.1:0-13147 GCA_019149425.1 Psidium friedrichsthalianum | reverse complement strand
AAAAACCATATAATAGACAACTAAAATAAATAACAAAGGCAAACACAAGTATAGACGATCAGATATAAACAGAGAGTGATAAGAAAGGAGAGAAAAAAGAAGATAGAACATAAAGAATAAGAGTAGGAAAAGGCACAGTAATAAAATAAAACAAAAGAAAAGAAAATAGTAAAAAATAAAAAATGCAGAACATAAAAGTATAACAAAGGAAAAAAGCGAGAAATAGGAGAAAAGAAGAAGAGAGGATTACGCGACATAAAGAGACCCAAGAGAAAACGATATAAGAATCGTATAAAAGAAGAACCACAAATAACAAAGTAAATAGTGGAGAAAGCGATAGGAAAGACAAAGAGAGTAAAAGAAAAATCGAAGATAAAAAGAAAAAAAAAAGAAAGAAGGAAAACAAAAGATAGCAAAAGATAATAAAACAACAGAGGAAACAAGAAAAAAGAAGGAGGAAAAAAAACGAAATAAAATAATGAAATAGAATAAACACAAAGAAACAAAAAAGAAAAAGAACGCAACTAAAAAATAAAAGAAAGCGGAGCTAAATGAGATCCGAAAAAACTAATCTATAGTAACGTAAATGAATGAAGACAAGACCACCAAAAGTTAAAGAAAAGTAGGAGAGAGCACGCAGCAGAAAGATACGAACAAAATTCTTCAGACCAAAATATAAAAAGGAAATAGAACAAAAAACGACAGAGCAAAAACCAGAAGAGGTGGCTCAGGAGCACACATACTCACGAATAAGGAAAAAAAAAAGAAAAGCCCACAGTCACGGTAGAGTAGCAGAAAACGCACCACAGAAAATCAAAAAAATAAGAAAAAGACATCATCGCCAATTAGTGAAAGACGAGTCCAACAGCAATAACAGCCCAGACGAAAACCGACGACGGGACACGGAAATCCGTCACGGAGTTACCCCTAGTAGACACCCGGAGACCCACGCCGACACACCACCACCCTCCCTCTCGCGACCCCCTCCCGCCTCGTCGACGACGCCTCCTCACCCCCGACCCCTTCACCCCCGACCCCCGTTCCGCCCTCCCGAGTATCTAAATAAAATGCGAGTCCATGATAACAGGGCAGGGTCTAGAAAATCAACTCTCGGTTCTCAGGAAGCAGACTAATGTTTCCCGAAACTTGGCATCTATGAACGTGATTGTAGACTTTAATCTGTTTAACGTATCTTCCAAATACAATTAAAAGTTTAATGAATGTGCTATAAACTTTTGGATTCACTCAATTTATTAACCTATCCGACTTTTACACAAAAGCCCACAAACGACATTTAATAATTATTCACAGTGCTTGTAGGGATGATGCACATTTATAACATATATTTCAGAAATCTTTTCGTTTTCGTAGGAATAGCTAAAGAAGGGACATATGTGAGATGTTGTTCTTTTTGGTTCACAACTAAAATGCAATTTTGGAGCACAAAGTTTTCAAATTAAATAAGCACACACAGGTTCAAAATCTAAGTCAAAGACCATAACACTGGGGCTTCAATACCACTAGGACCACACTCATTCTACCGTATTCATCCAATAAGGTCCTTCCTATATTCATACTGTTCTATCAATGTTGGGTCCATTACCGACCACAAACAAATTGTGTCGACGAGGACAAAGCCTCCCGAGAACGTAAGTCCACTTCAAAATGGGGGACCACGCTCGCGCATAACTATCGGAATTCAGATCGGCGATGAACTAACAAATTCAAAGAAAACTGTACGGTTCTTACAACGCTTCGCACTTCGCTCGCGGTCGCGCAATCGACGTCACAAAATTGACCATCGTCCAAAAAAATATACTTAACAGATTAAATGCGGTACTATGACTTTCCTTGCCGAGCCTTTGTTAATCAGTAACGATGCTGCCTATTCAAGCGGATTAATGCGAAATATTCGATTTTCAGAGTAATAACTGGACCCGGCATAGAGATGCAGTCAGTGATGAAAGTTACATTTAATTTTCCTTCTTCTTTAAACAACAATTTATGACAAGTTTACTTCTTAACTTTCCTTCCTACGCAAAATGTCTTTGGGACCCCCTTCAATGAGACCCGCTCGTGGTCTTTTCCACACATTTCTTATTTGCCAAGCGCGACAAACGGCGCCAACACCCCCGAATCACATGGTTGGTAGGAAAAGCGATGTCGTGTCTCTCTCTCTCCCCCTCCATCGAACGACATTGTCGGGGACAATCTTTCACCTCTAATTGTTTGTCAAACGGGGAATGTTTCACCATACCAAGGCTCCCATTGATTTCCGTATTAGGTCGGTGCGCGGGAGTGAATCCATCCCCGACTCGCGCAATGTTCATCCGTCATGGCGCCACGTGTCATGGGGAAAATATCAAAAGACGCGCGGCAATAAAAAGAAAAAACTAAAAATGTTGTGATTGGTCCTAAAACCAGAGCGCCCCGGTTTGGACACGGTCTCTTAACGCAAAATGTATGATTGAGTTCGACCGCTTTCGACCAGTGGGGAGAGCATATTGTCAAAATAGTGCGGGTGTGACGCACAAGACGAGGTCGTTATCAGCCCATGAGTGTAATATCGTGGGAGTCACGTTAGACCCACTTCATATAATCCACTCATACTTCAAAAAATTGAGAAGATAAAAAAAAAGCACACCACAATAGGAGACACATTATATTATTACCAAAAAAAGACAGAAAACAGCAGTGAAAAAGACAACGTGTCTCAAAATAAAATACGACACAAATACATTTCCAAGTTCTTCCCAATCCGTGGATTAACCAAGCTCAACGCAATCTTGCATTTATGTGGACGACACCACAGACAAATTCCACTCCGATACATTGAACATCAGTCTAAAAGCTTCACCTAATCGGAAATTTCAATCCGGCCATTGACGCGTTTGACCCGCAAACATCGAGAGCTACGATGAAAACACTATTCGTCCCCATCCGTAGGTGGACTTTCGAACACGTAGGGAAATTATGCACACACGCAAAACTATAGAGGAAGCTGACGAGCACATGTAATGATTAATAACAAACTCCTTGCACTTCAACGTACAACGGTGATACACGAACTTTTAAGTCTGTTCAATGTAATCTCTCAATTTTTTTTTCGTGTGTACCCCCCCTGACTAAATTAGACCACTTAATCTATATGAAACATGTCCAAATGTGTTTTTGCCTTTTTTGCGGCAAGGCAAGCGAAAATCTATGGTCACAAGGTGTTAGTCTCTTTGTTGTATGGAAAAGGCACGTTAAAGTTGAGAACACTTGTTAAATAAATTACAAAATTTACGGACGAAGAGCCCCTCCTGAGCGTTTCCGTGCAGCCTGCCTGTCGTTTTGCGCCGAGTGACGTGGTGGCTTTCGTGCGTTCACCCTCCCTCTCACCAACCCCATCAATGTCCAACAAAACCCCCACGACAATCTATCCCCTTGAAGGGCAAACCGCTGACGTTTCGGTCCAATGTTTATTCGCCTTTTCTTAAAGGACCTAGCAAAGCGCGCCACCAGAAATGAAATTATCATAAGGACATCACACACGATGCCCCAGACCCAGTCCTCCACGGGTCGTAGATCCCGTCATCGGGACACGGGCGAGCCCATCGACAGGCCCACGGGACGCTCCTAACTAACCCGTCGCCTAACTACTCAACACGCCCCAAATCCAATGACATGCGATGTCCCGCTAGTTAAAGGACTCCAGCTTCGTTGGTGAGCCAGAACTCACGGAAATCGGCATTCTCCATTTTCAAACTGGACCACGACATCGCCAACCTTCGCCTCGTCCCAATCATCGTCAATGCTCCTTTATCACGACTTCGATCTCCGCTTCACGGGTCCGAAGTCTGCTCCATCATTCGCATTGCTGCACCTCACTGAAGCCTCACGAAATTTCTCTCGGCGGTGGAGGAGTATATGATACGAGCGATGAGGACGTGGATACATCTCGCGGCGCCGCGGCGTGCAAGGGCAGCTCCGGCCAACGGCCTCTCTCGGGCTCTGCACGGTGACCGCGACACGCTCAACTCGGGCGGTCACGCCGCCCGCACGAGTCACTCCGCTGTGCAGAGCCACCTCGACGAGGTGAAGCCAGACCATGGTCGAGGAGCCCGGAGGGTCCCGCGTTCACCTCGGCGGGAGTGACCGCCGACACCGTGGCGCAGGCCCCCCCGGCACGGCGCCTCGCGCGGGCGGCGTGACGGAGGTGGAGCCGGGCACAGAGCGTGCGCAGGACGGCGGTCAAGGCCACAGCAGCGGAACTGGGTATGGAGAGCTTCCATGCAGACAAGGGACACGGACAGCACGGATCCCACCACCGGCCTTGGCGCCACCTGCACAGGAGGAACCCAGCAAGGCGGCGCTCCTGCAGAAGGAGCTCATAAGGTAAAAGAAAAACTCAAATAAACAACAAAAAACAACCCGTGATGTGCATAATATATTCTTCAAATAATGCTACCTTCTTCGTTCACGATACACTTTTATAACAAACATACAAAAATCCGAAAACACTATTAAGCGCAACCTCGCCCACCATAAACAAACAGTAGAAAATGCCGAATTCAAGTCCGTTACATGTACCGACACAGTTCTTTGCCTTTACGCGCAGTTAATATGTTATCCATTTATTGGGGGAAATATGTACGAGAGAAAAATGACGCTGTAGGTTTTACGCAACACAGGTTCTCAATTCTCAGGGGGAAGTTCTCCCGCACCCAGGGTCAATGACATTTGAAGTTCGACCCGTAAATGTGGGGCCCCGCAAGAAAGGTGAACACACCAACAAAATGATCGTCCATAGGCTGTAATTATGCTGGTACTACACTGTAGTAGACTAGACAATCGTCATGTCTCCAACATCAAACCGCTATCATCATATTAGATAAAAGTGCACTCCACTATGATCGAATTATTTTGAATCATTTGTAACCATCTTAACCGAATGATTTGACAAACTGTAGGTTGGTCGATATAC
Source organism: Psidium friedrichsthalianum (assembly GCA_019149425.1). Lineage (NCBI taxonomy): Eukaryota > Viridiplantae > Streptophyta > Magnoliopsida > Myrtales > Myrtaceae > Psidium > Psidium friedrichsthalianum. Next base: position 8,178 of record JAGVVM010015290.1, on the reverse strand, counting down.
GTGGTAAAGATAAGATTCGCCATCAGTAGATGGATTTAATGAGTAGACCGAGGACACAGATATCTTTGCAATTTCAAGGCACAAATAAAAAGGGGGTATAGCACTCCTCAAAAAAAAATAACCACGCATCCGTGTCACATCTACAGTACTTACGTTTCCATAGACAGCCAGAAAACAGAAAATACAATATTTCGGAACTGATATCAGGTTCCTGTATTTTTTATTAAAATTATTTCTACAAATAATGGTGTGAAACACTGAAAAAAATTGGCAAATGATAAACCCCAACACGCCAGATTGTCTACTGTAGGAGAATTTCCTCGAGTAGTCAGTCACCATCGCCCCATCTTCGCATCGAATTTTATAAGAAATTAACAAATCAAGTAAACCTTGTTTTAATGTGAAATTGATAGTGTGGTCTTTGGTATCATTTGACTGCAGAGTGCCGCTTAGCAGACCTAATCGTGCAAGAATCAACCCAAAAGGCCAAAAATTAATTTCTAAAGTTTTTCAATTTCTAGAAGATCCAAAAGTCAAAAGGGATAAGATTTATTTACTTTTGGAAGACCTAACTTCCCATTTTGTCAATTAATGGGCTTTGTGATCTACGCCCTCAAGCAATCTGATGGCCACTCGCTTCGTTTCGGTCCCTCCAGAAATGAAGCAGTTGGCAGTCTCAATCATGTCCTGAGCTTAAACACTAACGATTCCTCATTTCCTTTGCTATGGATGAATATGTGGCTGACGGAATTCCCGATTGGGGCAGGTTCTTGAATGCCGGTGTATTCGGCAATGGGACCAAGTCGTGCCACACGCTGCCCCACTCGGCGACCCGGGCCGCGATGCTCGTGAGGATCAACACGCTCCTCCAGGGCTACTCGGGCATCCGGTTCGAGATCCTGGAGACCATGGCCAAGTTCCTCAACCACAACATCACCCCGTGCCTGCCTCTCAGGGGAACCATCACGGCCTCGGGGGACCTGGTCCCTCTGTCCTACATTGCCGGGCTCCTTACGGGCAGGCCCAACTCGAAGGCTGTGGGGCCGAACGGGGAGTCCGTGAACGCCGTCGAGGCCTTCCGTCTCGCCGGGATTGAGCACGGGTTCTTTGATCTGCAGCCCAAAGAGGGCCTCGCGCTTGTGAATGGCACGGCGGTCGGGTCTGGCCTCGCTTCCATTGTCCTGTTCGATGTGAACATTCTGGCCGTCCTCTCTGAGGTTTTGTCGGCGGTTTTCGCCGAGGTCATGCAAGGGAAGCCCGAGTTCACCGACCACTTGACCCACAAGCTCAAGCACCATCCTGGACAAATTGAAGCTGCAGCGATAATGGAGCACATTTTGGACGGGAGCTCCTACGTGAAGGAGGCTCAAAAGCTCCAAGAGATCGACCCTCTCCAGAAGCCGAAGCGGGAACGATATGCGCTCCGCACGTCCCCGCAGTGGCTTGGTCCCCAGATTGAGGTGATCAGGGCCGCCACCAGGATGATAGAGAGGGAGATCAACTCAGTCAACGACAACCCGCTGATCGATGTCTCGAGGAACAAGGCTCTCCATGGAGGGAACTTCCAGGGGACCCCGATCGGTGTTTCCATGGACAACACCCGTCTCGCCATCGCCTCAATTGGCAAGCTCATGTTTGCGCAGTTCTCGGAGCTCGTCAACGACTTCTACAATAACGGTCTGCCCTCTAACCTGTCAGGGGGAAGGAACCCGAGCTTGGATTATGGTTTCAAAGGAGCCGAGATCGCCATGGCCTCGTACTGCTCGGAGCTGCAGTTTCTTGCCAACCCTGTGACCAACCACGTCCAGAGTGCAGAGCAGCACAACCAGGACGTAAACTCCTTGGGCTTGATCTCCTCGAGGAAGACCGCGGAGGCCGTGGACGTGTTGAAGCTCATGTCCTCCACGTTCCTGGTCGCCCTGTGCCAGGCCATTGACCTGAGGCACCTGGAAGAGAACCTCAAGAATGTGGTCAAGAACACGGTGGACCAAGTGGCCAAGAAAGTCCTCTACGTCGGGTCCAACGGGGAGCTCCACCCTCCGCGGTTCAGCGAGAAGGACATGATCAAGGTGGTCGACCGGGAACACGTCTTTGCCTACGTCGACGACCCCTGCAGCACCACATACCCCCTGATGCAGAATCTGAGGCAAGTCCTCGTGGACCACGCGCTGAACGACGTCGACCGAGAGAAGAATCCTAGCACGTCCATCTTCCAAAAGATCGGGGCATTCGAGGAAGAGCTCAAGACCCTTTTACCGAAAGAGGTTGAGAACGCAAGGGCTCGGTTTGAGAGCGGGAATTCCGAGATTGCCAACAAGATCAGAGGATGCAGGTCATATCCATTGTACAGGTTTGTCAGGGAAGGGCTCGGGACAAGTTTGCTCACAGGAGAGAAGGCGGGCTCACCAGGTGAGGACTTTGATCTGGTGTTCTCCGCAATGTGCCAAGGCAAGCTGATCGATCCTTTGTTGGAGTGCTTGAAGGATTGGGACGGTGCTCCACTTCCTATTTGTTAGAAATTTTCACTCGCTAAAACTGCTTCAGAGTTCAGATCGATTTGCTCTATTCTTGGTATGTACTTGAGAGAGTTTCATGGTCAAGTGGTCCTCGCCTCAAAAACTGGGGTGACTTTAATGTCTACGTCTTTGTTCAGCTCTTTCTTTCCCCCCCTCCACAAGTATATTTGTACTTGAACTTCAGTGTAACGGCAATGTTGATATACATGAAGGAAAGATTACATAGCATGCATTTTGTTATATTGTTCGTTCTTTCAAAGGATCGTGACATCTGCCCTGCATTGCCAGCCGTACGATCATCTCCAATAAATAGGCCAAAAGGAAAAACTTTGGCGTGAAATAATTGTTTCCGAAAATATCTTATTGTGTCTCCCAACTTGACACTACCAACTGTAAATAGAGTTATCGGTAGTCGGTCCACCGGTAGTAAGATGTTTCACATACAAAATGTTGAGGTTACTTATGTTTGTTTAGGTCTAATGGCTGTTGACACCTAAATTTTGATTTTTTTTCTTTAATCATTCATTTTGCATGAAAAATTAGAACTAACTTTAGTTCTTACCAAAAATTAATCATTCATATTTAATTTTTTATCCAAGCATTGCATTTTACATTATTTTAGACTGGTGGCAAGGAATTAAGCCTAAATTGACAAGCGATTGGATCATATGCCTATCACAAATTTTCGGCAGAGTGTGCCGAACTCCAAGAGGCTATTTTGAGCTCGGTTCAGCCCAGTCATGCTTAGTTAATTGGAAAGGCTTTAATTTTTAATGTCAGATTATTCATCGAAAGCCTCATTAGGCCAAGAATTTGCGTGAACGAGCTCATATTTGAAAGAAAAATGTGGCTAAGCCCATCAATGAGGATATGCCAAAGATTCCAGGGGAATTTGGACTTATATTCAGATTTTATTTAGCCCATTATTCAAACAAGGCCTTTATTTAGTTAGTCATTAATTAATTAAAGCATAAATTGAGCCTGGAATTGCACTAGAGAGCCCACAAGAGCTTAAAAATTTCGGTTAGCACTTGTGCATTCTCCAATTGCCGAAAATCCTAAGGAGAATTGGACCTTTGACTGAGTAAATTCCGATTTTTTAAGATAAAGGACCAAAATAGGAAACTTGCCTTGACTAGGATTAGGAAACTTGAACCCTAAGCTAGCAAAACTTCTCTATGAATACTCCATTATAGCCTAGGGTTGAAGGAGGGGAATTCACACACTTGGGGCTCAGAATTTTCAGAGGATACTCTGAGATACTTAAGGAGTTTGAGGGTTTCCCCTTTCGGTTGAGACCTTCCTCTTTTCGTGCGCCTCTCCCACTCGCCACCGTGCGCCTATTCCTTGCTATTCTATCCGCCGTTTCTACTGATCCGCCTCTGTCTCGACACTACACGCACGCAGCTGCTCGGACTGCTGCACAGATGTAGCCACCTTTGCCTGCACCGCCGTTCATTGCCAATCATTCATGTGAAAAATACAAAAAAAAAAAAAAATCCATTCGCATCATGCTTCATATAGTTTAGGATTCATATTTTAATATGTCATTTATTCTTCGATGCCACATGGTTTGTCATACAAGTTAGATTGCATGTTTTAACTTGTCATATAGTTTATTGCATTCATTTAATCACATCATCGTTCTTACCATGTTATAAAGTTTGCCTGTCATTTTTATTTTGCCATGTTGCATTTTTTGCGTATCACTTTGCATAGCTTATAGTTTAGAACGCATATGATATCATGTCATTTATGTTACATATCACATTATCGTGTCTGTATGTCACTTTTTGCCATGTGATTTTATTCACATGTAGAAATCATGTTTAGGTTCATACATCTTAGGCTAGTTAATTTAATGTTTGAGTCATTTGATTAAAATTGCATGTCCTTCAAATTGAGCATGAATTTTTGCACCTTATATATATTTTGCATGTTTAGCTTAATTGATTGCATAATTTTTTGTATCCCGTCCTGCGCTATTCATGTCATGCATATAGCTAGCGTAGATTGTCTTGCATTTTACATCATATTTGCATTAATATTATGTCATCTCGCGTGCTTTAATTGGTTAGTTAAATCTTGCATCTAGGGTAACATGACATAATTTTGTATGTTTTGCATTTCATTTTCGCATGAGCATTCATCTCATCATTTAGATAGAATCCATTTATTTCATGTCATTCATGCATACACTTAAGCAAGAGAAAACCAAAAAAAAAATTGCTCCATTTGAACCTTAAAGTTGAACCAATAAAGTTGCCAAACTTAAACATTTTTCATGAAATTGTGGTACCGAAATGAAAGTAATTGAAAAATCAACGTAATTAAGTCTCCGAATTCATAATCTCTACTTCATAGAAATAAAGTATATCTCCCGCTATTTTATTTAGGTTTCTAATCAACCTACCGAAAATGATTAGCGGTAGCTCCGTATTGAAAATCTTTGCATTTAATCATATGAACCCAAGTTGTAATTTGATAGAGCTTGGGAGAGCTCGAACTAGATTAGTTAATTCACTTAATCAATCTGATAATCCATTAACCTAAGAATTTCTTAATTTTTAGGTCGCGACAGTGGGCAATGGGCATGATTATTGGAGCAAGTTGACCTACCAAGTAAGAATTTTTATTTCGGTTTGGCCCAAAAAGCAAGAAATCGTTTGGGATGCAATATGCCAATTGAAGATAAATATCACCCACTTCAGATTTTCCTCGATGCACATGCCTAGGCCACGAGTAGGAAATTTCTGTCCAAAATGGTAAACTAGCTAGTCGAGCCTAGCTAGTGTAACAAAATGTCACATGGATCTACTTAGGACATGTCAAAATCATTACATAATATCCAAATCTCAAAATTATGGCCCAAAAGCCTAAAAGAATCTCAAGAATCCAACAGGGAGCTTCATCCTAGACGGCAACCCAGCCCAAGAGAAACCATTGACCTAGCTTAAAAATTAAGTCTTCTCTTGAGACGAGCACTCCATCTCATTCAAGAAGAATGTAATTGCACATAATGGCTAAATGATCTCAAAAGAATTCTCTATACTAGCTCTCCAAATTAAACTTACAATTCCTGGACAACCACATCATGTACTAATTACACCAAGAGGCACACAAAAAGGAGAATCGAATAAAGAAAAAGCAAAGATCTATGAATGGGGGGCTTGCGGCTGCGGGTTGCGTAGCAAAGGATGGTGAGGAATAGGTTTTCGTTGCATGGGATGCCCAGTTTCGAGGCCGGGGTAGTGAAGTCGAAAGCCTCGGCCGCTTGGTCGAGCAACAGCCGAAAGAGACGGTGCTCGAGCAATGCGATGTTGATTATGTATCTCCTGCATTCCTCTCCACATAGATTGCAGAGTGACCCTTTGATATGTCATTTGGTATGGGGCATTCTTCTCCACAAATGGACGCCCAGAGCTTGCCACTTCCACAGCTTCTCAACTTGGAGAAGAATCTCTTCAATGACTTGGCCTTCCTGATCATAATTTTAAAGAGAGAGAGAGAGAGAGAGTGAGAGAGAGAGGATGTGATGAGGAGACATGAGGTTTATATAGGAGAGTACAGAAGTGTACGATATTCCAATGAGTAAAAATGAGACATTTTGATACCCTTTTGGAAGTTTCAAATGATATGATAAAAAGATTGTAAGAGGTATATTTCTGTGCATGATGATGACGACATATTCTTGCACTAACTTTCTTTTTGTTTTGGTGGATTATTATTTTAATTGCATTAGTTAACTGGGGACAGATACGCAAGTAAGAGTCATGAAGATTGTTGTTTGTTTATGCATATGCCCCCATCAATTGTAAGTGTAGTTATCAGAAACAAAGGGCAGTGAGATCATGGGAAAGTTCATAGAATACAAGTTGCAATGTGTGTGTTCTCGTGTGTGTGTGAGAGAGAGATCATCTTCCCTCCAAGTTCTTGGTATAGTACTGGAAGTGACCAACACATTTGTGTAGGAATTGGCAAATACTTCGTGGACCCTTGTATCTCACATCGGGCACGCCCACGTAAGTTTAAGAAAATTGAAGCACAAATCGATAACATGTGACCCTCACGCACAAAATATCGGGAGTCTCTCCGCCCAAGCAGTGGGCGGGGGTTCTGCTCCTTAGTGAGTGGACGGCGGTCTTGCTCGCCGGTTGAGCGGGCAGAGGCTCGGGGGCAGCGTCCCAAAATATCAGGTTTTGGGCTTGTATTTTAAGTTGGCTTTTTTGTTGTGGGATCAAAAAGATTTGGATAGACTCGGGTTTTGGCTTATTATAAATCCTATATTTTGTACTCATATTAGAGATCATTGTAATGAGTGGTTGAGGTAGAAAAAACCTAAATATTTTATGAAATTCCTTTGCAGGACATAACCCTATTTAGGTGCGAATCTGGATAAATTCGTGTGTCGTTCTTTTTTTTTTCTATTTATTGTGATTGTTCTAATTTGATTTAGGATATAACCCAATAATTTGCATGTTCGAAATCGCTTCTTAATGACAAAGATTCCAAATTCCGACGTGATGAGGTTTCGTGCATCACATGTTATTTTACTCAGCACTTGTGCATGTCGATGTGAAGTCGCAAGCGGTTCCATGTGGGAGAAATGAAGTATGAGTCATATAAAACAGATCTTCAAGATAGAATCCATATATATATTTTTTCCCTTTGAAAGATGGAGGTAGAATTTCAGTCAAAGTTGATGGAAATCTGGTAATTTTGTTTAAAGTTTCCATCTCAATGTGGGATGTCCTTCAATGCTCAACTTCGATTCACTATTAACATGACAGTAAACTTAGGGACTCAACTAACATAAAGAACTTTTCATACTGGCAGTGTATTCACAGGTAGTACTGCCGAGTGCTGAACTTTCCGTGCCCTTTTGTGGGCTTCACTGTTATCAAACTAGAATTAACAGTTGGCGGTGGGATGTTACGCTAGCTCTCCCGAAGAATTAGTCGAGGTGCGCGATCCGTACGGACGCTGGCCCGGACACCTTCGATACCAAAAAAAAAAAAACTAGAATTAACCGAGTTTATATCAAAGTTAAGCTTGTTCAGCTTGTGTAATCAACAGATTGATAAGGATATTAGGTGGACCGGCGTATCATGCATGGTGGATTCTCTGTCTAGTTTAGCTGAACCTAGACTAGTTCCAAGTTGTTCTGTCCCACTTCCAGTCTCTAAGAAGCTGTCAAGAGCAAGCATGGTTACCTATGAGCTTCCCACAGAAGTTTGAGGTCCATCCGCCCACTTCAAGCTTTCATTTTGGACTTGAATCTCTCTCTCTCTATGTATATATATAATAGGAGATTGAAAGTGGAGAAATGGGTGTATGTCTGGAATCATGAATTGTCTGAGTTCCTGACAGATTTCAGCATTGGTACCTTTCTGTTTGTGGAGAGTTCCTTGTGCAGCACTAGAGGAGCACATAGTTTCAGCTCACTGGGGCCAAGTTTTCTGGGGCAAAAAGGAACAAAAAAGGCAAGATCCTCGTTGAGACACATCACTCCAATGTAAGCAGCCAACAGATTTTTCCCCATACATGGGACTTCCAATCATCCCTAATCCACAGAGCGGTCGGACGTTGACGTGTGTGTCTCTCTCTTCTTTCTCTCATGGCGCTTTCAATGTGTCTCACTTTATGTCTTCAAACTGTGGTT
>JAGVVM010015288.1:0-21254 GCA_019149425.1 Psidium friedrichsthalianum | reverse complement strand
AAGCCCTTTCACGAAAAGAATTAATTTTTAAATTTCATACTTCATCTTGGCCAAATTACCAAGAAAAGTAGAAACTTCATCTTAGCCAAATAGCCAAAATGAGAGACTTGTAAGCCTCCAAGTAGAGGCCTCATCTTAAAGAGATATTTTACTTGTTATTCTTGCTAAGCAACTAATGGGGGACTCCTTTCTTCAACTCGTAAGCCTCCAAGTTTCATCCTTAGCTTTTTAAAGAAACTTCATATTTGTCTCTCTCCCTTACAACAATATGGGACTCATAAATAAGTTATTTTGCTTTTGACTCTCTCCCTCACTACCGATATAGGACCAATTTTATGATATTTCTAATTATTTATTTATTTATGAATTTGAATCAAATTAATTTGCTTGAAATAATCATAAAATAATAATTTATAATGCATATATAAAAATATAAATTTATTATCTAACATGTCCCCAACATGTTGGAATTCTTTATTTTTTTTCAAAATGATGTGTCGGCGTGTTGTGTCGTGTGTATGTATTGGTGCTACTTAGGTGGTGGCAGTTACATGCCAAAGATTGCTATGAAAATGAGGCTAGATCTTATGGATATGTTACACAACCTAGTCCACAAGGAGAATCTGATTCATGAATAGAGTTAAATAAAAATATTAATCATGAAAAAAGATCAATGTGTAGATCCGTTTTCTTGATAATGTTCACATCCTCAAATTTTGGAGGGATGGGCATGTTTACTAGATTAAAAATGACACAAACATTCCTTGAACTTTATTCCAACATGAAATGTGGTCCACAAAATTTTAATTTGTTCAATGTAATCCGTGAAATTTAGCCCAATATGCAATATGGTCCCTAGATTTTTATTACATGTTCAATTTAGTCCTTGAAACTATATGAAAAAGTTCGATGGTGATTTTAGGGTCTATAAGTGTTAAAAAAAGTCTCATCCTTTGAGCTAACTTTTATCTGCTAAACATGTCATATTACATTATTAAAGATTTCAATCATGTTATATTAACTTAAAATGCGCACACCGCAAGAGCTGGAAAAAAGTAAAAAATTATCATCTGCTTTTAATTTGAATTATGCCAAATTTGAAACTAAAAAATAACTATGTTATTATTATAAAAAGGTTAAAATATAAAGGGATAAGTGCATTTGAAATCCTAAGACTCATTACGAAAGTGCAAACGATTAAAAAAAATTTAAAAAGTGCAATCAAGTTGTAAAACTTATCATTGGTGCAACAAATCCTTTCATTTATCCCATTCAAATTGGCTAATAGAAAACGTTGACGTTACCTTTTTTTTTTTATTGCTTACATGAGATTGACTTGGCCTAAAAATGAAGGACAATGCCAAAAAGACTTCATTTTGGTTGAATCTGAATTTTAAATCTAAATATTATTTAAATTATATTTAAAAAATTGAATTTTTAAAAAAATGAGCTTGAACTCGGCAAGGGGCTTATTACTCGTCGCTGCCACCCCCACCATCACAAAAAGGACCAATAATGATGGGGGGGTGGCTGTGAGGGCCTGCCTCTTTTCCCTTCCTCTTTTTTTTTTAAAAAAATTTGTTGAAATACGTTTTAAAAGAATTAGATTGATACCAAAACTACGTCATTGTGGCCTTGACCTTTATGTTTTAGCCACATCCACGCTAACCAAGTTGGAAATAGTTGACAGAAGCACTTGATTGCATAAATTTGATAAATTTTAAAATTTAGTTGCACTTTTTGAAATTTTATAACTTAATTACACCATGATAAGTTTTAGGGCTGCTAGTGTACTTGTTCCATGATAAAATATATTTTTCATCTTAATCTTACATGCTTTGAAATATTTTATTTTTTTTCGCACATCCAATAATATGGAAACTACACCAGACTTTTTTTTTCGTTGAAAAGTATGCCAGACTTTTTTTTTTTTAATCAAGATTTTGCGTGACCGGCGAGCTTGCGCTCAAACCAGTGGTGAAGCACGACTAGTCCTCGGGAGCGGCCGCAGGACCCCACCATCACAGCGCTCGGGTAAGATATCGGCTGAGCGCGCTCCCTGCGAAATTCGCAACGGAAGATTCGAACACCGAACCAACCAGTACTGCAGGGGTCATGTCGTTCTTATTCACGCGCCCACCCAGTCGGTGGGTAAAGTATGCCAGACGTTAGATTTAACAAATGTAAAGAAAAATTGAATCTCGACAAAGTGTAATTATCACACTTGAAATGACTCGTGTACGTGCAATTTGTATCGACCCGAACCGATTCAAAATGATATCATATATACGAAGCTAATAATTGTCACCAGCTTTTCGTTGAAGTGCAAATGGCACAAATCAGATATCGAATTAAAAGGTTACGCGCCTTTGAATTTTGGACGACTTTATACGTGCCTTGGTCTATAGTGCTAGTAATGGATTAATAGCCCACACAGGTGCGGAATCGTCGCAAACCATGAAATCAAATGCTCAGATGAAGAAATTGAGCCAAACTAGAGAACACCACTTCTTGGAGGAGACAAGAATAGCCTAGGGATAATATTAGATATTTTCAAATAGTATAGAAAATAGATTGAACATTTATTAAGAGCCTATTTGGTATCGTTTTTGTTTCTCTGTTTCTATTCCTACTACAAAAAAGAATCAGAAATATGTTTGGTAATACAAATAATTTTAATTATGCTCCCACGAACACTTTTAGACCAATTTTGAGAGACAAAAAAAGTTATTTCTAAAAAAAAAGAACACTTTTGATAATAAAAAAGGCAACAGTATTCTTATCTTACTTTTGTTGAGCGCCTACTAGGTATGGGCCGGGTCAACCTGAATCTATTGGAATATTTTTTTAAATAAAAATTTTGAAAATTAATACAAAAAATAAAATGATTAAAAATCAAAAAATGGAAAATTCATAAAAATTATAAAAAAATTGAAAAAATAAAAAATTCCAAAATTCCAAAAAAAAAATTAAAAAATTAGGAGATGGGTAATTTCAACTGACCAATCCCATTTTTTTTTTTATGATTTTGTCTTTCGATTTCATCCAAATGATGATTTTTCCTCTCATAAGCAAATCGTTTCGAAAATTCCCAAAAAAAATTCAAAAAGTAGGAAATGGATCCATTCAAGTAGCCAATCTTATTTTTGATGATTTTTTATTTTCATTTTTTTCTAAACCTTGCCTAATTTATTGCTGGAGTACGATGCTGCATCAGTGACCATCCGCATCTGAAGCATCCCTATTTTGGCAAAAAAAAAAAATGTCATGGTGGAAGAGGATCACAATGTGGGGTCTAAGGAAAGTCATCAAATGTGATTATGTAATTATTTGATTTAAATGAAAAATTGAGAAGGGAAATTATTTTCTAGAACATAAATTTTGTGTAGCTACTAAACGTGTTTCTGTTCCTGGAATAAAAATTTTATATAGTTATTAAACACATTTTGATTCTCTAAAACTCTTTCAGGGAACATAATCAAAAAAGTTGATTTTAAATAGAATCACTTTTTTGGAATAGAAATGTTACCAAACAGGCCCTAAAAGTCTAGAGACTATATTGAACAAATTAAAAGCTTACAATGATATTGTGCATTGGGCAAAGTTTAGAAATCACATTAAACAAATTAAAAGTTTAGGGATCAGATTAAGCATCAAGCAAAAGTATGGTGATTATTTATGTAAATTATCCCTAACTCATGTTGACATTTTCTTTTCACTCACGTGGGCTTGGAGCAATTAGGCTTCGCTGAGATTGATGTGATAAAGGTGGGTAGTATCGAAGGCTCGGCTGGCTCGCTACATAGACACACACATGTATTGAATTAGTACTAACGCATGAAGTACACATATCTCACGCAGACATTCCTCAATGTGGGCTTGCAAAAAACATAGAAACTGGCCTAACATGGGTGTTGCTAAAATTGCTCTGATACCAATTAAAATATTGATGTATCAAATGCTCAAGTGTAACTATTTTTACGCAATCACACATACTTGAACCCGAATGCATCATATTAGAAGATCTTGGATAATTACCCGCTTCGAATGGGGCGAGAGAATGCCACGGCCAATGGGATTAATCCGGTGCTCGAAGAACAACAAAAGCGCCATTAATGTATATGTATATATATGTATAAAACCAACGACTTGCTATCTTGTTGAATTTATGTTAGGAATATTAAGACTAAAATGAGTTTACCAAACTGTTCAATGTATAAATGGAGTCTATTAACTTAGATAATCACTTATTGTTTGCCAAATCATGTAATCAAAGCCCTTTATCATATCGACTAATATCTTCTAAAAGTTCGAGGACCACATTAAATAAATTGAAAGTTTAGGGATCACAATATATATTGGGCTAAAGTGCAGGATCATATTTGTCAAATTATAAATTCAGGAATCAAATGAGTCAAAGTTTTGAGATTATTTGTACTGCTAATCTTATGATATCTACAAAATGCGGGCCAAAATGGCCGCTAATCCCACAGATCCAACGACCGAGCCTGAGCCGGGCCTTGGGCGGTCCGATCGGTAAGCCTAAGCCCAAGTTCGAACACCCCCGACGATGGAGATCATCTTCGCAATCGGAACGGCTAACCGGCCATACCTACGAGCTGCACAGTTGCTCCTGTAAGTTAACTCCGATCAACAGATTCACCGTCTCGATCTCCACCACCTTCGCGAGCGGAGTGCGCGACCACAAACACAGGGGAAGCCATCGAAGCTCCGATCGGCCGAGAGCCTCCGAAAAGCCGTAAGATCCTTCCGGCGGAGCATGTTCCCGCAGTTCGGAGCCACGGCGGAGACGCTGAGCAAGGCGTCGACGATGATGTTCCGGATCGGCACCGATGCCCACCTCTACGACGATCCCGACGACGTCAGCATCGCTCCGCTGCTCGACAGCAGGTTCGACTCCGAGAAGTGCGAGGCCCTGAAGCGCTTGTTCGCGCTGATCGCCCAGGGCTACGACGTCTCGAATTTCTTCCCCCAGGTCGTCAAGAATGTCGCGTCCCAGTCCCTTGAAGTGAAGAAGCTTGTCTACTTGTACTTGCTGCATTACGCTGAAAAGTATGTGATTGGATCGACTGATGTGCTCAATTTAAATGATCCTCGATTCCGATTGTTTTTGAGCTCTGCAGAGGTGTGCGTGATTGATTTTGTATCTCTCATTCCATCTTTTGGGTAGAATTCTGTAGGGCATTGTTCGTTTCTCACTAAGTATCTGCCTATCCTGTCGAAGAAAGTGGGATCATGTCATGTTTACATGCCCAATAGATATCCATCCCGTACTTGAATTTTATATCACCTTTGATGTGGATGATTGGATTTAGATATTGGTGCTCAGCTGATTGTTTGTGTTAACTCTTTCTTGATGCTTGTAGGCGTCCAGATGAAGCATTGCTTTCCATCAATTGTTTCCAAAGGGACTTGGGGGACACTAATCCGTTGGTGAGGGCCTGGGCACTCCGTACAATGGCTGGAATTCGCCTTCATGTAGTTGCACCCCTTGTTCTTGTAGCCGTAAACAAGTGTGCTAGAGATCCATCTGTTTATGTGAGAAAATGTGCTGCTAATGCTCTTCCCAAGTTGTTCGACTTGCGCATTGAGGAAAATACATCTGCAATTGAAGAGGTGGTTGTTTTCACTTTTCAGTTTTCTGCAATTACTGTTTTCTGTTGCTTTCTGTCTTGTAAAAATGCTTGGTAACGTGTATATGATTTTTTGTTAGAGTAGGTGAAGAACTTGAAAGGTTTATGCATCTCGACTCTACTTGTCCGTGCCAAAAATTCTGAAAAGTATCAAATGAGGTTGAGCATATGGCTCATTAAAGCTAATTTCCCCTTTTGCTTATTTATTTTATTTACGTTTTTTCTTTTGGGTTGGGGCTTGGGTGGGAGGCGGTGTTTATCTTCCTTTTAATCAGCTCATCCCTAGATTAAATGCAACCATGTGCTTGGTATCTGGTTTACCAAGATTGTATTCAGTCACTAGGTGAGAGAAAGGCTTCTATGCTACCAGTTGCCATGTAGGAAGCTTATTTCTGTTTGTTGTCCATGTTATGCACTCTGATTTAGTTGCACCCTTTGTCTTTCTAACATGTGATCCACATTTTGCATCATTGAAGAAGTCATAGAACTACTCTCATTAACAATGAGGGTATCCTTCATTGGCTGGTTGGGAACCCTTTCAAATTCTTGTTCCTTTTGTGCATAATCTGTTATCTCAACTTGTGTTGCTACCTTATGAGCAATCTCCTAAATAATAAAGAAACAATGGATCAATATTTAAAGACCCTTTTTGGGTCACACATGGAGTATAAAGCAGTTAAAGGAAGATATTACAGGGAAGTAGGATTTAGAATTCGGTCTTAAATCCTACCAACAATTCATTCTGCCATAGGATAGGGGTCGATGGTCAGGAGGGTGGAAATTAAATGTCATGTTGTTAGATAAGAAGTGCATTTGGAGTTTTGTGTCCATACAGTAAAACTTAGGTAATCTTGAAGCAATTTAATTTGTATTGAATGAGATGAAAGGAGCAAAACTCATTTTGAGATGGTTTTGTCATGGGAAACAATGATATGAAGGCACTCTAGTTTTTTTTTTTTTTGGGGGGGTGGGGGGGAGGGTGTTAGCATGACAACACTCTAATTTAGACTGAAGAAGTACTCCAAATATTTTATGGTTCTTGCAGGTGACATAGTAGTAGGTTGGATGCAATGGTGTAGAATGATCCATATAATCAACCCTGCAAAGTCAGAAAATGCTCAGTTGCCCTTGCTGCTTTTTTACTAGAGATTTTGTCATACTCATGTAAATCTGCATTGAATACTTGGACATTTGTCTGTGTTTACAGTTTGCTGCACGACTGGTTTTCAAATCTCTTCAGCAGTACTGCTTTCTTTTTCCTTAAGGATTCAATTTACAACACATGAAATGCAGGTTGTTGGAATACTGTTGAATGATAATTCCCCTGGAGTAGTTGGGGCTGCTGCTGCTGCTTTTGCTTCTGTTTGTCCAAATAACTTCCCTTTGATAGGAAAGAGCTACAAAAGATTATGTGAGATTCTGCCTGATGTGGAAGAGTGGGGTCAGATATTGTTAATCGGCATTCTCTTACGCTATGTAGTCGCACGACATGGTCTAGTAAGAGAATCAATCATGTCTTTTCTGATTAAAAAAGAGAGTTCGAATCGGGATGATGAGGATGTGTTTACCAGCAATATAGAAGGAGAAGAAAATACTGACCAGAATGAGGTTTATGAGTCTGAATTGGCCAATACAATATGCAGGTCGTACATTGAAGGACCAGATGAATACTTGTCACGTGCAAGTTACATTAATATGGATTCACTGAAGTTAACTTCTGCAAGATATACATCTGGGAAAATTAATAATGATATTAAGATTTGCTTCAATGTACATCACCACTGCTATGGAGTTATAATAGTGCAGTGGTAGTTGCTGCTGCTACTGTACACTGGATTATGGCGCCAATGGAGGATGTCAAAAGGATAGTTAAGCCACTTTTGTTTGTCATGCGATCCTCTAAGGCCTCAAGATATGTGGTAAGCCATTTTCTCGGGCTCTCATATTGATGTATCATGTGGGGTAGGAGGGTGGATGTGTCTGCATATGTACTTGTATGCTAGCTTGGTTGCATCTCTATTTTATTTGGTGAATTATCTGGTTATGCATTTGAAATGTATTAAGGTATTTTGTTTCACTCTATATTTACCCGACATCCTGTTCAGTTTTCTGTTCCAATTTATATTATGAAGTAAAATGAGAATTGCTTGACCATTCCCCAACTCCGTCATTGAGGATATGGTCTGACACTGCTTTCTCTTTTTTATTTATTTTATGTCCGAACCCTCCCCTACCCGGGCACAGGAGCCACAGAAACGAATATCTAAAAAATATGAAGGTTGTTCTTCTGTTAGAATCCTTGAACATAAATGAATGAGACTTAGGTGATGGGTGTGACAGACATATGCAAAGTGAACACATTGCTTTCTGGTTCAATAGGAACGAATTAAATGGTTATCGTGCAACATGAATGAGGATGAAGAATGTGGTTAAAAGTAATATAATAAGGTAGGTGCTAAATATAGAGAAGATAATCTGCAGAAGGCACCTGTTCTTATATTACTGACTTTTCAAGATTGTGAATATATCCTGGGTAGGTAGGCAAGTTAATGGATTGTTCCAGCTAAAGCTAGTATTTGCTATTGTATGTGTCAATTTGGCAGAATCCATTTTCGAATTAGTTCTGTCATTCCGCTTGCATTTTATTAAAAATTATAGTGGATGTTGAGGTTGGTAACTTTGATTTGTCTTTCTAGGTGCTTTGCAACATTCAAGTTTTTGCAAAAGCAATGCCCTCTCTTTTTGTGAAGAACTTTGAAGACTTTTACATAGTTTCTTCTGATACAAGCCAAATAAAAGCTTTGAAGCTTGATATACTAGCTTCCATTGCAACTGAATCATCGATTCCATTCATTCTGAAAGAGTTTCAGGTACTTTTTTTCTTACCCCATGCTGTCTTCTTGTAACTTGTTAGTAACCGGCCTCTTTTGGAGGAAGAATTCATTGCATAGTTTTAAGGTTTTGTGGCAATGCATAGTTCAGTTATACTCAAGTTGAAGTGATAATTCTTTTCTCAGACAAGTAAATATCTTTATTTGCTCCAAACTCAAAACGTGGGAGAACCACTACCTACTACAAGTCCAAGCAGCATCTCTTCTCTACCTCAACTTGTAATGCAGCAAAATAATGTCACAGTAACTGCTCACAACACCGCTTCCAGAACACATCACGAACCATTGAAACAACCTGGGACAATGTCAGTAGCCACTCGTACAACCAAATACTCAAGAAAGCTTAAATAAAAAAGCCATGTCGCAGATCATTCAAACCATTCTCGTGATTGAATCTGTTGCGAATCACATATGCTTTTTCCTGATATTATCTTGCATTCCAATATTCAGATTGAAGGTCGGGTAGGTTTAAGGCTTTCCATTTTCTGCTGGCTTTGAAACTTTAGGGCTTAACTGCTCTAGTTGATTGATTCTTGGATTTTGGAATGAGTTTGAAGAAAACTATTGTTCGCATGGAAGTTTAAAATACCAGATGGGTTATTATCACAGTCGTGGTATGCTTAAGTGTAGCTTTATTCTTATTGTTGAATGTAGATAGGCATACTTATTAATAGCTGGAGTTATCTACCGTGAGTATGTGATTGTCAGAGCTATGTTCCCAAATTATCCTCCTGCTAACGGGACCTTTCAAAGCGATTCTCATGTTTACTAATTCATTGTTAGGATTATATTAGGGATCCAGACAGGAGATTTGCTGCGGATACTGTGGGTGCAATTGGTTTATGTGCACAACGACTTCCAAAAATGGCAGATGCATGCTTAGACGGTTTGTTGTCTTTGACTAGGCATGGTAAGTTATATCACTTAACTTTGATGCGCTGTTAGGAATTCTTTTTTATAACTGGCAAAGATTGGTATTGCAGAATTTTTCTCGGGCGAGCTCAGTCCTCTAGATGAGGAAGCAGGAGTTTTAACTCAAATAATAATATCCATCTGGTCAATTATAAACAGAGATCCAATGAGCCATGAGAAGGTCGTATTTTCTTCCCTACACCTGTAAAGTTAGGCTACAAGTTAGTCATTCCATAGCCATTCAGTCTGAATCTTTTCTGATGTGTACAGAGATGAGCTTTAGAGGATTGGTAGGATTCTTCTGAATGTTAGGAGAGAACATGGTTTGGATACAAATATGATTTGGTGAAATAAGTAAGAAGGCCAATAGAGGTTCTTTCAGTAGATAATTGAAAATGTCAAGATGACTATTAGTACTACTTTCCAGATTGTGTTGCTGAATTTCAGATGTTGAAAATCTTATGGTGCTTGGAATTTGTGAACTCTACCCCCTCCCCCCCTCCCCGCTCAGCCTGCAGCCACAGAATATGGGGTATCGTAACAATTGGCTTGACTAGTCCCCTCTTGGTAGTTCAGTGGATATGCCTGAATGGGGCATTAGTCCTTTCTTTCAAGCTGAACCAATTAGAGTGGAATGATAAATCCATATCTTTTCCTTTGCCAATACATCAGAGTTCTCTGTGCGGATTGAATTCACATAAACCTGGTCTTGCAATGCATGATAATTAGTTGTATGGAGTAAACCGCTCATGTCATTTCAGATTAAAATTCAGAAACTTTTCCAAGTAGTAAAAAATTCTCAAAGAAAGTTCCTCAGTGGTGCTAATCAGAGAGATGGGGAAGAAGGTGTTGGAATAATCAGTGTGGAGGCTTAAATTTTTTTTTTTTCTGTTTTCATGGATATTAGCAATTATTTGGTATGATGGGGCTCTGCTACATAACTCTAGTGACAATTCACCGATTAAAGTTGGGAAAGGCGTCATCTGACATTTCCTTGATGTAAATTGGAAGCTCTTTCTCATTACAGTAGGCAGATTTTTCATGCGATTTCACTAATATCGCATGAGATGCCCTTCGAATTTTGATGAACTTTGACCATGTCCATATGAGAAATTAGCAGATAAATTCTTCATTCTGAACTTGTGGACTTTGCTCTGATTACTGCACTATCGTACCTACCTACTCCACTTGCCAAAAGAACATACCACTGATCGGCGGTCACAGGAATGTGTATGGAAATATTAACTGTGGCGGCACCACTGAAGTAAACGATTGTGGCAAGAAGATTGTTATCATACTGATCTAGCATATCTTCAACCAAGATTCTTGATTCTTCCTGAGTATGCCCATGGAATATTGAGCCACATGTACCTGTCTACCTCAACTAAGTTTTCTTTGTTAAATGTGGACCCTATCCACGCTGGTTCAAGCTTTGTTGTATCTTTGCCTAGTGTGCTTACTGGAAAATCATAAACGAGACTAACATATAATAAAAAAAAAAAAGCTACTAGATAGGAAGGCTGTTGGGGAAAGGATTTCTTGGAAAGTGAGGGTTCAAACTTGAGCTACCTCTTTTTTTTTTTTTTTTTCTTGCTTGCTTGGGAAGCGCCTTGGGAAAGAATATTACTCTACGTAACCCACAACAAAGAGGCAAACTACTGGTTAATAGGTGTTTCCTCAGCAAAAAGGAGGCAGAGTCTGCACAGTAACTCCTCCTTCATTGTTCTTGGACAAGAATGGTTTAGACAGTTTCTATGCTTGCACCGGGTTATCTTGTTCCACTCCTTCCAAATCATCCCAAAAAACAGATAGAGCTTTTGATGGAGAGGAATCTTCCTTTTCTATTGTCATTCATGATTGGCTTAAAGTAATAGATGTTTGGTACAGTGAATACTTGCATATGGATGTAAATTCCTTGGTTGATATAGTCGATGATTTATCTTGTGTTTGAGCTCTCTTTTGCTTTTCTATATGGCTTCAGTTTCTGTGAGCTCTTTTTGTATATGGGGTTGCACCCTGTTTCTATCTATCAAAGAGAGAAAAATGGAGAACCTATTTTGCCTCATGGGATGAACAGATTTTCTTAAACTATAACCACTCATACGCACTGATTGTGTTATGCTCTGGCCTTTTTCCTAACCTCTCTACTTTCCTATGAGTTGAGTTGTTGATTGTGACAATCTGCCAATTCTTGTTTGTCCTCCAACTGTGTTGGTTATATTAGCTGTATAGCTCCTCACTTCTTTCTTCATAAGGAATTTAATTGCATTGATCTGTCATCATTTATTGTATATCATTTTTGGTCTCCTCCTTTACTCTGAAAAATTTCCATGAAAATATTGAGTTTGGTCTAAGGCATTTGTTACATACAAGGTTGGAGATTTGGCAGTACTGCATGAAAACACTATCTTCAATTTTAAGTTCATGTTAATTGCTGCTGTATTGACACTTGATGGATGACAATTTTTTTCATTTCAGGTTGTAGTCCAATTGATTCGTAGTTTAGATTCGATCAAGGTGCCAGCAGCTCGGGCGATAGTTATTTGGATGGTAGGAGAATACAGCTCCATAGGAGAGAAAATTCCGAAGATGTTAACCTCTGTGCTTGGGTATCTCGCATATTGCTTTAAGTCAGAAGCACTAGAAGGAAAGCTTCAGATTCTTAACACTAATTTCAAGGTAATGTGAACAGTTATACTTACTATTTTCTTCAAAGAGACTGAATTCTAATGGCTTAAGAGGTATCCCATTTACTTTAACTTCTGTTGTGAACGATGTTGCTAAACCCGTGCTTCGCAACTTCTTTTTGGTAGTTGGTTTTAAATATATTTGTTCTATTCACATGGATAGAAAACTCTAAATAATCAAACAAATTACAATGATATAAAAGACAGTTCACAATATCTGAAATAAAAATAAATCAGAATCCAGTTAAAGGTGAATTGATTTTAGTTTATATAAAAGACCCCAACTGGTTTGAGATAAAGGTGAGTTGATGTTGATGTTGTTGATATTGTATGCCACTTGCTCATATAGCGCATTACTAACTGCTGTTATCATATAGCTGAGCAATCATGTTTAGAGAAATGAGGCACATTAAAGTTGTTGTAATGTCCAACTCCTATCGTAACTGTGCTACTCTGGTAGGCTCTCTTATTTCTCGACTTATTCATCGTTCATTTAGGTTATCTTAATCACTGTGAGGTGGGGATTTGTTGTTGAGAGGATGATAGAACGCATAAGGAGTGTTGGACATACAAAAACTTTAATGGGCCCTCATTTTGCTAACATGATTGCCTCAGCTTATAGATGTAACAGCAGTTAGTAATGCGCTTATATGAGCAAGTGGCTCATACACTTATCCAACAACACTCAACATCATTTCATCATCGCTTTGATCTAAACCAGTTGCGGCCGTCTTTTATATAAACTAAAAATCCATTCACCTTATAACTGCGATTCTTCTGATTTTATTTTAATTTCAGATATTGTGCAACTTGTACTTTTATATCATTGTAATTTGTTTGATGTAATTATAGAGTTTTCCTCATCCATGTGAATAGAATGCTAAATATATTTAAAACCAGAACTGTACCAATAAAGAAGTTTGCGAAGCAATGCGCCGTTTCCCTTTGTTTTTTTTTTCCTTTTGGAGTTTAGCACATCGTTCACAAACAGAAGTTAAAGTAAATGGGCGATACCTCTTAGAGCCCATTAAGAGAATTCAGTTCTCCTTTTCACAGAAAGAATTCAGATAAAGTATAACTGTTCACTATGACTACCTTTGAAATTAGTGTTAAGAGATCTGAAGCTTCCCTTCTAGGCGCTTCTGATCTTAAAGCCAATATGCCGAGATACCCAAGCACCAGATGGTTGAACTATCGTTTCGCGAATTTTATTCCTATGGAGCCTGTGATTCTCCACTACCATCCAAAATAACATATGACACCGAGCTGCTGCGCACACTTATCGAATCTTCAATACTACGAATCAATCGGACTACAACCTGTAAACGAAAAAAATTGTCATGTTCCATCAAGTGTTCAATACAGCAGCAATTTAACTATGAACTTGTAAAATGTGAAGATAGTGTTTTTTCATTGCACAGTACTGCAAATCTCCAACCTTGTCTATTTGTAACATAATAGCCCTTATTTGACCAAACTCAATATTTCATGGAAATTTTTTCCAGAGTAAAGGAGCGAGACTCGCAAAATATTGAGTTATACAATAAAGATGATTGACAGAATCAATGCAATAAATTCCATTATGAAGAAAGATAGTGACGGAGCTATACAGCTAATATAACCAACACAGTTGGAGGACAAACAAGAATTGGCCAGGTGGGAAGATTGCTCACAATCTAACACACTCAAACCTTCATAGCGAAAGATAGCTAGAGCGTTAGGAAAAAAGGCCAGAGCATAACACAATCAGTGCGTGATGAGTGCGTTATAGTTAAGCAAAATATGTTTCATATCCATGTTGAGGCGCAAAAATAGGTTCTCCATTTTTTCTCTTTGATAGATAGAAACAGGGTGCAACCCCATATACAAAAAGAGCCCTCTAAGAAAGTGAAGCCATATAGAAATATGCCAAAAGAGAGCTCAAACACAAGATAACATCGTATGACTCTATCAACAAGCGAATTTACATTCTCATTATGCAAGTATTCGCTACTGTGCTCCAAACATCTATACTTAACGCCAATCATTGAATTGACAATAGCAAAAGGAAGATCCGCTCTCCTCAAAAGCTTTCTCTGTTTTTTAGGGTGTTGATTTGGACGCGGTGGAACAATGATCAACCGGCTGCAAGCCATCTAGAAACTGTCTAAACCATTGTTGTTCTCTAATAGAACAATGAGCGAGGAGTTAACTGCGCTAGACTTCGGCCTGCCTTGTTTTGCCTGATGGAATACACGTATTTGTAACAGTAGCTTTAGCCTCTTTTGTTGTGGCGTTAATTAGAGTATATTCTTTCCCAGTGGCCCGCTTCCTCAGAAGCCAAGCAAAATAACCCCCCCCTGAAATAAAATGAGGTAGCTCTAAGGTTTGAACTCGCGTTCACTGTTTCAAGAAATCCCTTTTCCCCAAACAGCCTTCCCTTATCTCGTTAGTTTTTTTTTTTTGGTTTATATTTAGTCTGTTATGATTTTCCAGTAAGCACAGTGAGGCCGAAAGATACAACAAAGCGACTTGAACCATGCGTGGATGAGGGTCCAACATTTAACACCCCCCTCCCCACAGAAAAACAATTGTTGCACGGTAGACAGGCTAAATGTTGAGCCTCAATAATTTCCTTGGGATATCAGCTCAGGTAAGTTAATCATAGAATCTTTGCGATGCAAGATATCGACTAGATCAGTATTATAACAATCTTGTCTTCGTGCCACAATTCATTTACTTTCAGTCGGACGCCACCACAGGTTATATATTTCCATACACATTCGACCGGTGACTCGCTCTGATACCAGTGGTATTGTTCTTTTGGCCAAAGTGGCAGTCAGGTAGGTACGTATATGCCAGTAATCACTCAGGAAATGTCACAAGCAGAATGAGAATTTATCTGCTAATTTCTCATCATGGACAAGCGTTAAAGTTCATCAAAATTCGAAGGGCATCTTCATGACGATATTGTAGCTGAAAATCACATGAAACATCCTGTGTCTACTGGTAAGACAGAATGTTTGTAATGAGCCTTCCAATTACTTACGAACAAGGAAATGTCAGATGATCGCCCTGTTCCCGCAACTTTAAATGTGGACTGAATTGTCACAGTAGAGTTATGTAGCAGAGCCCATATTTATTACCAACAATGCTGTGTTATATATCCATAGAAAACAGCAAAAAATAAAAAAAATAGCCTCCACACTGATTATAATCCGAACACCTTCCCCGATCTCTTTCTGATTAGCACCACGAGCGAAGCTTCTTTCGAGAATTTTTTACTACTTGGAAAAGTTTTGTCTGAATGTTAATCTGAAATGACATGAAACGCCTTTATCTCCATTTAAATCTAATTATTCATGCCATTAGCAGACCATGGGATTTATTGTGAATTCAATAGTCCGCACAGAGAACTCTGGATGTATTGGCTCAAAGGAAAAAGATATGGAGTTATACTATTCCACTTCCGAACTTGGTTTCAGCCTTGAAAGCAAGGACTAATGCCTCCATTCATTGCATATTCCACTTTGACAGCTACCCCTCCCCCCTCCTTCCGTAGGGGAGCGTCCGAGTAGTTCCAAGCAATTGTTACGATCACCCCAATAATTCTCGTGGCATTGCAGCGCTGCCGCGAGGGGAGTGGCGGCGAGGGTTGTGTAGAGTTTCAAATAATTTTGATCATGCACAGTGAGCATAAGATTTTCCACATCTGAAATCAGCCAATACAACTCGCCCCAGAAAGATAGTACTAATAGTCATCTTGAGTTATTTTCAATTATATACTGATTAAGAATTACCGTCTATTAGCCCACCTCCTACTTAGTTGCACCAAATCATATTTGTCACTTCCAAACCATGTTCTCTTCATCTGCCTTCCTTCCTTCTTTTTTTTTTTTGATTTTGCTCTCTTCCAGGCCCGTCCCGACCGTTCCTTTAGCCTATCTCGCCTAATAACCATTCAGAAGAATCTCTTGTACCAATCTCTCTAAAGCTCATCTCTTATAACATCAGAAAAGATTCAGACTGATATGGCCTATGGACAGAGACTAACTTGTAGCCTAACTTTACAGGTGTTGTTTGTTTGTTTTTTGTATAGCGGAAGAAAATACGACCTTCTCATGGCTCATTGGATTCTCTGCTTTATAATTTAACAGATGGATATTATTATTTGCAGTTAAAATCCTGTTTCCTTCAATCTAGAGTGATGTGATGTGATTCGAGCCCAGAAGCAAAAGCATTCTAGCCGCAATACAATCCTTTGCAAGTTTAAAAAATGTAATTCCTTAAACATGCGCATCAAAGTTAAGTGAAATAATCTTACTCCATCTATAGTCGCCATGACTAACAAACTCGTCTAAGCATGCATCTGCCATTTTCGGAAAGTCGTTGTGCCACCCCAAACCAATTTGCACCACAGTTCCAGCTGCCAAAATCTCCTGTCTGGATCCCGTAGATATAATGTCCTAGACACAATGAATTAGATAAACATGAGATATCGCTTTGATAAGGTCCCGCGTAGTCAGGAGAGACATATTTTGGGAACATAGCCTCTGCACATTATCACCATACTCACGGTAGATAACTCCAGTATGTAATAAGTATGCCTATCTTACATTACTAATCAATAAGAATAAAGCTACACTTAAGTCCATCACCGCACGACTGCTGATAAATGAACCCAATCATGGTATGTTTAATGTCTTCAGCCATAATTTTGCGTGAACAATGTAGTTTTCTTCAAACTGCATGGTTCCAAAAAGTCACAAGAATCAATAACTAGACCAGTTAAGCCCTAAAGCTTTCAAAGCCAGCAGAAAATTGGAATGTGCCCTTGAAACCTGTACCCGACCTTCATAGATCTGCATATTGTGGCAATGCAAGATAATATCAGGAAAAGCCATGTATGTGATTTCTGAACAGATTTCAATCACGAGAATGGTTTGAATGTATCTTGCGACATGCTTTTTTATTGTTTTAATACTCACCCATGGCTTTCTTGGAGTATTTGCGTGTACGATGTGCGATGTACTGACATTGCTCCCAGTTGTTCACATGGTTGTCTGATGTAGTTCTGAGAAGCGGTTGTTGTTGAGCAGTTACTGTTGACATTATTTTGGTGGATCATCTACAAGTTGAGCCGTAGAGAAGAGATGCTCCTGCTTGGACTGTTGTGTCCAGTAGGTAGTGGCGTTTCGTACCAGACCGTTTGTGTAGTTTGAGCCGCAAATAAGATGTATATTTACTTGTGTCTGCACGAAAAGATATTATACACTTCAATCTTGAGTATAACTGAACTATGCTTGCCACAAAACCTTAAAATATGCCCAAAATTCTTCCTCCAAAAGAGGCCCTTCTCGTGTCTTTGAGGTTAATAACAACCGTTACAACGAAGACAGCATTGTGGTCAGTAAGAAAAACAAGTACCTGAATTTTTTCTGAAACTCCTTTCAGATCATGAATGCGAATCGATGAATTCGCAGTTGCAATGGAAGCGAGTATACTAAGCTTCACTAAGCTTCTTATTTTGGCATGTATCAGAATGCAAACTATGTAAAAGTCTTCACAAGTTGCTCACAAAAAGAGAAGGGTGACATTTGACTTTGTGCCCCCCCCCCCCCCCCCCCAAAAACGTTGAAGTTTTTGTGTGCAATTAGCACCTTAGAAAGACAAATCTAAAAGTTACTCCGCCCCCAACCTCAACATCCATTACTAATTTTTTTAATAAATATTGCCAAGCGGCAATGACAGAAATACATTTCGACAATGGATCCTCTGCCCTAAATTGACACTATTAACTAATGTAGCAAATATTAAGCTTCTAGAGTGCAACCAGAACAAGTCCATATAACTTAGCATATCTTACCCAGGAGTTAGATATATTCCAAAAATTGAACAGTCTAGATAAGTATAAGACAGGTGCGTCTTATAGGTACAGATTTTATCTTCTCTATATTTAGCCACCTACCTTATTATATTACTTTTAACCAACTATTCTTCATCTTCATTCATGTTGCTCACGATAAACCATGCCAATTTTCGGATTACACTATATGAACCAGAAAGCAATGGTTCACTTTGCCTATGTCTGTCAACACCCATCACTAAGTCACCTACATTCATTCTTATGTTCAAGGATGTCTGAACAGAAGAACAACATTGCCATTATTTTTTAGATATGTCTGTTTTCTTGTTGGCTCCCACCTCTTGCGCCCCGGGAATAGGCGGGGTTTTTTTTTTCGGTAGGGGATGGGTTCGCGACATAACAATGTAATTTAAATAAAAAAGAGAGAAAGCGCACGTGTCAGACCAATATTCCTCAGTATCGACGGAGATTGCGCTGGATATGGTCATTATGCCAATTCTCATTTTTACTTCTGCTAAATTATAAATTTGGAACAGAAAATCTGAACTAGGATGTTCGGTGTGCGTAAATATTAGATAGTTTGAAAAAAATAGATCCTTAATTACAGACATATCAAAATGCCCATAACCAGATAACACCAAATATGAAATAGAGATGCTCCCCATACCAAGCGCTAGCCCATTACACAGTACATATTGCGAGACCACATCACCCTCCTAACCCACATGATACATCAACAGTGGATGAGCCCTGAAACGAAATTTTTTTTTTTTTGTTTTGTTATTGTTATTCATTGATGAATTGGAAAATGAATTTTGGAGTAAAATGGCTCTTACCACATAATCTTTGGAGGGCCTTAGTCTTAGAGCGATCGCATGACAAAGCTAAAGTGAGCTTAACTATCATTTTGAATCCATCCATTGGCCGCCATAATCCAGTATTACAGTAGGCCAGCAGCAACTGACCACCTGCACTATTAATAACTCCATAGCAGTTCGTGTAAGACATTGCATAGCAAGATCCTTAATATCATTAATTAGATTTTCTCCCAGATTGTTATATTTGCGTTGACCATTTTAGATAGTAACTTCATAGTGAATCATATATTAATGCTAACATTGCACAGTGGAGTCAAGTATTCATATCTGCGTCCTTTTCAAGTGTTTTTTACGACCTGCATATTAGCGTGTATTGCGACGCTAAATTTAGATCTCCTAAAACCTTGCATTCTGGTCAGTATTTTTGTGTGTTAACTCTCTTCTATATTGCTTGGTAAATCACATCCTCATCAGTCACCGATTTTTTTCGAACGCTCACTCTCTTTTTTTAAATCTATGAAATAAGATTAAATTTTTTTTTTAATGACATGGTATTGATTCTCTTACTAGACCATGTCGTTGCGAATCTACATCAGCGCTTACAGAGAATGATCCGATTAACAATATCTGCATTGACCCCACTCTTCCACATCAGGCAGCAATCTCACATCAATCTTGGTTGACCTAGCTCTATTATCCTATAACAAAGGAGACAGTTATTTTGGACAAACAGACCCCCAAGCGAAAAAGCTAGCCCAGCAGCGCTTACAACTACCTCCAGGGAGATTATTTATATCACATTATACATGTATTCCGAAACAAAGCCGCTGCGATTTCATTGTTGTTGTTTTTTAAATGGATATCCTAAGGAACTCCTCCAAAGAAAGCCCAGTGTACTGCTAGAAGAGGATTTGAAAACCAGCGTGCCCAGCCCAATTTTTTTCCCCCAGCAAACTGTAATGTAAAACACAGACAAATAGTCGCCAAGTATTCAATGCAGATTTACATGACGTATGCACAAAAATCTCTAGTAAAAAAGCTAGCAAGCTGTGCAACCTGAGCCATTTTATCGACTTTGCCCCCAGGAGTGGATTTTTTTTGTCTTTTTTTCTTTTGCCGGTGATTATATGGATCATTCTAACACCATTGCATCCATATGCCTACTACATATGATCAGCCTGCCCAAGAACCATAAAATATTTTGGTAGTACCTTCTCAGCTAAATTAGAGTGTCTCATGATAACACACTACCCCTCCTTTAACCCCCCCCCCAAAAAAAACAAAGAATATCTACCGGTGTGTTGGTTATGATCCGCCGCTTCTGAGGTGACTGCTGGTGTGTTTTCTTTATTGTTTTTTTTTATTTTTTTTTTTGAGCTAGCTATTCGATAGCTTATTGTCTTCCCTCTGTGACAAAATCATCTCAAAATGAGGTTGCTCCTTTCATCTCACTCATGATATCAAATGTGGTAAATTGCTTCAAGATTTGTACCTAAGTTTTTACTGCTGTATGGACACAAAAACTTTGTCACAATGCCACTTCTTTATTCTAACAATTCATGACACTTTAAATTTTTCCACTCCTCAGCCTGACATCGACCCCTATTGTTATGGCCCAGAATGAATTAGTTGGTAGGCATATTTAAACCGATTTCCGACATTCTTAAATCCTGTCCCTTCCACTGTAATATCTTCCTTTAACTGCCTTTATACTCCGTGTGCTGCTACACCAATAAAAGGGCCTTTATAATATTGATCCATTGTTTTCTTTAGTAGTTAGGAGATTAGCCTCATAAGGTAGTATACATACAAAGTTGAATGTTAACAGATTATGCACAAATAGGCAATGACAAGAATTTGAAAGATGTGTTCCCAACCAGAGACAATGAAGTGATACCCTAATGTTAATGAGAGTCAGTTAACTATTTTTTTTTGATCTTCTTTCAATGATGCCCCACCAAAATGTGGATCATCATAGTATTGTTGCAAAGACAAAGGCGGTGCTAATTCGTAAATCCAGAGTGGATACCATGGACGACAACTCAACCTGAATAAGCTTCCTACATGACAACTGGGAGCATAGAAGCCTTTCTCTCCATACCTAGTTAGTGATGGATTACAATGTCTTGCGCTAAGACCAGGCATACAAGCATTCTAGTTTTATTTAAACACAGTGAGATATGCCATTTAATCTAGGGTATGCGCCCTGATTAAAGGAAGATTGTATAATACACCGACCTCTTGTCATCCCAACCCACCAACATCCCTGAATAGAAAAAACGCTAATAAATAAATAAGCCAAAAGGGAAATTGTAGCTTAGATGAGCCCATGATTATGCGCAACCCCCATTGTCTGATACGTTTTTCAGAATTTTTTGGCAGGACACAAGCTAGAGTATGAGCGGCCATAAACCTTTCAAGTTATTCTTTCCATACGCTACTAACAA
>JAGVVM010015286.1:0-10923 GCA_019149425.1 Psidium friedrichsthalianum | reverse complement strand
CCTGTAAGAAGGACTTTTGAAAACGGCTCACCTGATGTGGGATTTGCCGAAGAGGTGCCTGTAAGAAGGATTTTTTTGCATGTAGGAAGGATTTTGTGCTTACAGGAAGGACTTTGGGTGCTTGTAAGAAGGATTTCGTGCCTGTATGAAGGACTTTGATGCCTCTAAAAAGGACTTTGGTACCTGAGGAAGGACTTTTGTGCCTGTAAGAAGGACTTTTTAAAATGGCTCACCCGATGTGGGATTTGCCGAAGAAGTGCTTGTAAGAAGGACTTTTTGCCTGTAGAAGGACTTTGTGCCTGCAGGAAGGACTTTGGGTGCCTGTAGAAAGGACTTTGGTACCTATAGGAAGGACTTTTTGAAAATAGAACTTTCCATATTGTGGTCTCCAATGGAAGGGCTCCAGAGACAGCATACCCTTATAAAAAGGGCTCGTTCATGTGTGGTGCCTGCCAACTCAGGACTTGAAAATGGACCGTTCCGTATTGGGATTTCCAATGGAAGGGCTTTAGAGATAGCATACCCTTACAAAAGGGCTCGTTCATGTGGTGCCTGCAACTCAGGACTTGAAAATGGACCGTTTTATATGGGGTTTCTAATGGGAGGGCTCCAGAGATAGCATACCTTCAAAAAAGGCCACCTTTTTTTGGGTAGACAGAAGAGATATGACTGAAGAAATGATTTTTGGGTGCCAATTTGGGATCTGGGGAGACCAGAAATTCTGTAAAGCTCAAACCCGATTTAATTTACCTTGAAAGGTGCCATTCTGAGATCTGGGGAGACCAGAAACACCTGCAGAAGTTCAAACCCGATTTGACTTACCATGAAGGGCGCGATTATGAGATCTGTGGAGACCAGAAATTCTGCAAAAGCTTAAACCCGATTTGACTTACCATGAAGGGCGCCGGTCTAGGACCTAGGGAGACCAGGAATCCTGCAGAAGCTCAAGCCTAATTTACATTCTCATATCGCTTTAGGAATAAGCCAAAGAGGTAGAGATTAAGAACACGAGAGTGGGTCAATCGTGGAACTAATGAAGGTTTCATGAGAAACATGTCGTCACGCGTGAAAGGGTTCAGAAAACTTACTTGGGTCTTCTGAGTTAATGATCAAGGTATAGGCAGCTTAGCTGTATCCTGCCTATTTGTTCATTGAATGACCTTATGTGTCGCACTGGATTTGAGCACCCTGATGATCATCAGAACTCATTCTCTTGAAAGGTTCAGATTGAAGATCTACTTACCTGAGGATTTAGAAAAAACGCCTGGTGGTTTCCTCGACAACCAAGCTTGTTCAATCAATGATCGCCGAATGAATTTTGAGACCTAGGAAGGTGACTTGAATATCGGGAACGTGTTGCCTGTTAGGTAGTGTCAGAGGTAACATGTGCAAGCATTTTCATCAATGAGTTCATCGGTTCATGCACTACTATTCTGTCAAGTTTGCATTACCAATTATGTTCAAGGAGATTATCACAATATGAACACATCAAATGTAATATGAATGGGGGACTTCAGTTCGAAAGGGCTTTCTTTCACTCTCGAGAAAGGCTATTTATCCTGACTGCAGGATTGAAAAAGAAATCACTCAATCTTACCATCATCGCATTCGACAAAGGTCTGAGTAATCTCGCAATTAGTACGATCAAGCCGATCTGGAGGTCTTGATTAAGACCTAATGTAGGCTGTGGTCAAAGGCTTACCAAAGGGGACTCATTTGAGTCAGGCCATTGAGAAAAAGGTTTTCATCATCTGTTCTGGGTTTACAAGTCAAGAACCCTGCAACATGAGAGAGAAATAGTCTTACCCGTACCCTTTTCGAGCGATGCTTAAACTCATTCAACACTACGTTAATTCAAGTACCTTAATCAGAAAACACTTTCATGGATTGTAACGTAGGTTGGGATTGGGGACGAAGGAAGGCTTATTTTGGCCTAGAAGATATATGAGGTAGGTTTGACGTTGTGATCGTTGCATCTTTATCACCAGTCTCGATCCTCCAGATTAGTCCTCAAAGAATGTCATCGTTGTATGAGAATGGTGTCAACTTCTGCTGAGTATACCTTGCAGTTTTGACTTTCTTTCGAACATTTTCCTTTTGCAAACCAGATCCTATTGGAGATTTTGTAACATGAGACAATATGTTTTCATTGATTTGAATGGGTATTGGCCTTGCTTTTAATTGGCGTTTTGCTTTTTCATGCCCGGGATTGGCTCTTTTGGTCCCGCCTTTGCTTTTGTCTTTTCCGTTCTATTTAGAAAAAGAATTTCCAAAGATTGTACCATGTGCATATCAAAGATCTAGCACACTTGAAGAGTTGAGTCGATAACTCTATGCAAACCTACTTCTTCTGAGTTCTTCTGCTTCGAGGTGGTGCTATCTTCATCTTGAAATGAGCAATGATCACCAACGGGTTTTTAAGAAACGAATATATACAGGCTCAATTGGGTAATGCAAAGGATAAAAGTGTATTGGATAGAGAAACGAATGCTTTTCATCGTCTTAAGGCAGTTGATTACCGCACGAGTTGAAAGCAAAGAAACGCTCAAAAATTGATGTTAGTCTGAGCAAGAAAATTTCTAACCATTTACTTATGCTATTGCTGGGATTACTTCCATTTGGCCCCGATGTGGGGTGGTTCTTGACAGGGGTCGCAAAGTGAAATCGTCGCTCCAATGGGTTTGTCAATGGTCACCTATAGTGTTTAGGATAGAGAAATGATCGCTTCCTTTCCTTCGGCTAGCGTACCTTTTGTGAGAAAACTCATTGTCGTGGGGGATGCGGAGCCTATTTAGCACTCGACTCACTGTGGATGTAGGACGTGTGTGGAAATGGCTTGCCTTTCATCATCCTATCATGCTCCGTTTTACACATTCGATACATCATGTGTGGTTTATGCTCCAAGTCAGAATTGGTAAATTAAACATGAAAAATGCCATGCATAAATCATGCAATATGTAAACCACAATGACAGATGCGGCAATTTTTAGCATCACGCGTGTTTATAGAATGTGCAAAGCATGGAAGAGAATTTTTCAAGAAAAGGGAGAAGTTGAATTGCCCTGGACATGCGAACCGAATAAATTGAGGGTTACTTCTTAAGTCAAGGAGTGGCTCATCTTTGACTTTGCCCGTGCACAATGAAGCGCATGGGTTGAAGGAGCATTGGGCTTGTTTAATGACGACAACATCATGGTCATCGGTCGAATGATCCTGTAAAAGCAGAAAGATTATCCTTGAAACCAAACGTGCTAAGGAAGACTACTCCCCTTTTCACTTCAGGGTTTGTGATCAATTTACCCCATTTTCATTCTAGAATAGACTTCATCAGATGATCATAATTTTGCCCCTTGGGGCTGTCTTTTTCGACATGTAAATGTTAATATAAACATTTCCTGTCAAAAGAAAAGGAGACATGTTAGTCGGTATTGGAAGGGATAAATTGAAAACGATACTGGTTTTACCCTTCATCTTGAATGCCTTGCACGACCCTTTTATCAGGTTTTACTGGCTTGAGTTTTCCTCGACTTTCGTTGGCCACCTCACCGAAGTTGTGATAAAGTGTTGGATTTCGGTAACCGTTCGTCGAGTATTCCTATTTCTTTCTACAAAAATAAAGGTCAAAAAATTGTTATATTTATTTACAATATTTATAACATTCCCCAACCTTGAGGATGAACTCGGGACGTCTCGCACCATTGTCATTCCCCATGCCATTTAGTCTACGAGACCATAGGCGTCCATGGAGGCTCCCTTTTAAGCATTAATCCTTAGGACGACGCGGTCTTGTTGCATTGCATCAGCAATTTCGCGTCACGGTGCTTTCCAAGGCAATTTTAATTCATGTTAAGAATGGAATAAGTTAATTCAAAACTCGAGATGATTATGGGAAAATTGGAATGTTACAAAAATCATCCGTCTTGGAGATTGCTCGTATCTTTTGCTCATATTTTCCTTATTTGAAGCCGTCCATCCAGTGATAATGTCCATGAATCGATTTGCCTCACGTTTTGATCAACAAGTAAACTTTGTATTTGGGTATGACTATATTCTCGGGACAGTTTGCAAATTCCTGAAAAATAGAAGGGGTCCAATTTAAAACTGGAATAATTGAGGGTAAATTGGAACAATACGGAATTACCCTTCGAGTTTACGCGGATTTTTACTCGCCATTAATTTTTCCCCAAGTTTGGTGTGATAACGGGTCTGAGCATTTAATAGGAGAAAGGGAAATTATTACTTCTTGCCTTTTACATAATTTCAGACATCTATAAAAGCAAAAAATATCTACGCAAGGGAATGAAAGCATATGCATTCTAGATTAGTTTTGCTTACTTGTGTAGGCCCTCCAGTGATCAGCAAGCTTCATTCCGAATTAGGTACGCATCGGCTATGTTGAAGGTCCCGTGACCATTGACTTCGAAATACAGGCTGGGTATGCGCATCACAGCCCGGTGCTCTACTGACGTCGAACTGGTTGTTCATGGCGGTGAGCTTGTCGTCCATGCCAGCTTGGTGGTGATACATCCCCTCTTTCTCGGGAGGTATCCATGCTGATCCCATAGTGTTGGTCTTTTCGTACCTCCCTACAACAGAACTTGGTCCTGTTATGAACGATTCAACTCACCTCTTAAACGGGCATTCTCGATCTTCAGGTATTGTCTTTCGTCGAGTGTGAGGAGGGTATGGTAGTTGGGGCAAGTGGTGGAGTCGAAAGCTTCCTTATACCTCTTGTTCTCTGCTCGGAGTTTTTCATTTTCAGCTTTTAGAAACTCAACTTCATGGCGCTCATGTTGAGTCCTTACTCGGGTTTGCCTATTTTGAAATCAAACTTGATTTGTATAGGGTTCAGCCCTGTTTCTTGGTCAGTTCCATTCGTTGTTGTCATCTGGCATAGGGCACCCTCTGAAGAAATCTTCAAACTTTTGAATCTGACGCTCAGTGTGACGCCGACGACGCTTCCTTTGAACCTGGTTGTTGTTCTCTCTATCTTTATCGAGATCTTGGATGTCATAGGCGGAAGAGCCAGGCTCCATGGTCTGAATTCCAACATGGCTTCGAACTCTTCATTTCCCATATTCAGCAAGTAACGATAGCTCTCAAGTGTGTTGGGTTGAGACATCATCGATTGGTTAATGGTTTCACAAAGTTTGCTACCTCTTCTTGTATTCTTACTCTATCCTGAATCTTTCTGAGTGATCGATTATGCTTTAAGACTCTCTTCTGAGCATGGGTGAAGATTATCAGGAGGACGTCTCTTTTAAAAATTCAGACGCGGGTTTAGAGACTGTATTGCTTCTCCCGAGAGTTCTGTCTTTCTCAACTTTTTTACCATGTCTCTTGCACGTTTTGTCTTCTTTCATCTTTTCATGGTAGGGGTCCTTGTCATTATCTCTCCCGCTTATCTCCATCGTG
This sequence comes from Psidium friedrichsthalianum, assembly GCA_019149425.1. Lineage (NCBI taxonomy): Eukaryota > Viridiplantae > Streptophyta > Magnoliopsida > Myrtales > Myrtaceae > Psidium > Psidium friedrichsthalianum. The sequence continues at coordinate 5,508 of JAGVVM010015286.1, read as the reverse complement.
TTGATTTTGCTGGTGTGTTCTCCTATAAAGACGAATCATATCTACTTTTCCGCTGCAAATTTTTCTTTGTCCCCTACGTAGGTCGTCTTTTTCCTCATCTTTTCCGAAACGGTGGCATCACCTCAAATCTTTTCTGCAAAGATATTGGATTTGTTCGGCTCGAGACTGTACATCGACAAGGGATTTGAGCCGACAAACACGACACCGAAAGGGAATGGCTTGTAGGAAAATCTGACCGATAGATATTACCACTGTGAAGTCAATATTTAACGTGAAGCAGATTATCACCTTTGCATTCCAATCATCTGCTTCACTTCTCTCCTCTTATCTTTTGTATTCTGCTCGTCAGCCTTAATTCTCCCCTCTAACATTTTAACAATAATGCCCAATCTTCCTACGCATATCTTCCCGGCTGAAGTTACATTCATGGGAAAGACTTTATCACTTTCTTGGCTGAGGCTATATTTATATATCCCATCGTCTGAGTGTCGAAGCCGAGATCCTTGATTTGTTCAGGGAGATAAATACTTCTTCAGTCGTGGGCACCAACTTGGAAAGGGAATATAGGGCGTTCCCACACGTCTTCATCAACTTTCTAGAGGCCTGCCGGAACACTCACGAAACAGTCACCTTAGCTTGTATTGTGAAAGCTCGCCACCAGAATCGATCTGAATGCTTGGAATTTGCAGAACAGTCAGTTGCCCGGTACAAGAAGGCCATCAAGTCTGCCGATAAACGGGTCTCGCTGTTGGTTCATGAGAGAGAGAAGCTGGTGGAGCCCCTAACTTTGAACCAAACTTACTTTGAGCATGATCCGAGTGATATCGTGATGAAGTTCAAATGTAAGTAGCTAGAGGAGAGGCTTGACGATCTAACGGTGGATATAGCTTTCGAGAGGGACCCTGATCGACAATCTGAAACTTGCTGTTGAACACCATGAGATTAATGTAGCCAGGCACAAGGAGAAATGTACCCGCCTGTTCTTCAAGCTTGCAGATCTCGAATCCCAGGTCGCTCAGTGTAGGCAAAGCATTAATTTCATGGAGAGTCAGTTGAGCTCTTTTGTGATGCTTATTAGGCTCAGTTTAGCTTTACTTTTTCACCTCAATGACTGTTGTAAGGCTTGATGAATGAAATGAGAGAAAAGTTTCTCATGTTTGTGCTTTTATTTTCCTGCAATCCCATCTTCCGCATAGCATGATAGAACAATTTGAGGTACCGAAGACGTCGAGGCTTAACGTTCTTCTTGACACTCTTGTTAGCTGCTGTAGACGATGATATTAAGAACATCAAGAAACTTTCGACAGCGGACCCCACTAACCACCTTGGGCCCCGTGAGCTAGTCGCATGAATTATTACATATATGATCACTCGGTCAGTGTGCCAATAAATGAATTAGGCCACCCGTTGTGTGCCCTACTTCACTCATGCTTGTCTCCTTCGACGCCCACTTATGTGTGTCGGTAGAAATGCTCGTGGGCCATGCTCAGTAATAAAACACCGGTGTTCAAAAGTTCTCTACGTGGTTCGAATCCGAGAAAGCTAAAAGGCAGGCCTTTGGTTGATTTAATCAGAAAGGCCTTGCAAGGTCGGATTAACATACTTGCATCATGGGTTCTGATTACAAAATCTATGCTTTTCAAAAATATAGGAACCTCCAAATACATTAAAAATGCCCTCACTCTTGATCCGGATACATTCACTACCCCCATCAAAATACATAACTTATACATGCTGACCGATTGACACGATTCTGTCTCCGGGAGGGTCGATCTCTTCGCTTGCCCCCAAGGTTATTGACTAAGACATCAGCAATTATTCGTCATTTCGTATTCTTCAAGATTATTCTCGATGTATTATTGAACCTGACTTTGCTCTCGCCTAGGGTACCTATGATTCCCTGCAAGAGGGGTCGGTCCATGACGTATTCTAAGAGGGGTTGGTCCATGACTCCTACATTAATTCAATTTTATTTTCATTTTGTGGAGAAATCAGACAAAATTTTCTTAAGAGAAACATGGGTGAATTTCTTAAAAAGAATTTTCTTGCAGATTTTTATAACTTGAAAAATGTGATAAAACCTCTTGACGTTTATCAAATTTTTTGAAGGAATTTTCTTCTTTTATCGGAATGAATTTTAAAGGATAAATTTGTGAAGAAAAATCTTATGTTCATTGAAGCATTAGGGAAAAATGTAACAAAATCTTTTATTGGTCAACAAAGTTCCCCAAAAGGATTTTTCACATTCATTTTTTTTAGAAATGGGACACCAATTTGATTTTTATTTTCTTTGAAAAAGAAATGGCCATGATGTTAAGTTCAAAATTTGACCGACACTTAGCATGGACCGACCGAAAATAAATACAAGATGGAGTTAGAGCACTTACTTCACCTTGAAAAATACCATGCAAATCACATAGACGTGCACATGAATGTGAGTTTAAGTCCTAGCCTAGCTACCCTAAAGGCTCGCAAATTGAAGCAAAAGACTTACAGCAAGGTGACAATCTCGCGCACATAATCAAGATTAGTCGTGATCCCACGACGTAATCAGGATTAGCCGAACCTTCCACCTTCGGCTGCTCGAGTCAAAAATTATAACCCCCCATTCGATAATCCTAACCAAGCCCGAAGCCTAAACTTTTAAAACTCATTTTTGAAAAGAGGTTCGGGATTGAATATGGACTAACTTTCGACGTAATCTCACACCGAACGCTAGAACCAAATCACAAACCATCCTAAAACTAGTGGCCCAGGTCCGGCCACGGGACGTGTGTGATGTAGTGCTAAAGCGATTAATCAAGCACAACAACTAAATGCAAACACCGCTTCAAAAATGTGCGAAATTAAACAAACAATTCCAACACCAAGCCTGCAAAACAAAGGGTTAGTCAAACACACTACCCCTTATAACTCCAATCTGCAAAACAATTTAACATCTAAAGGTTAGAATACAATCAATTGTCAAACCAAATGAGTTTTCCATGAACTTTTTCTGGCATAAGTCCTCTAGGTTCTTAAATATTTTCAAAAATTAAGAATGCGTCCCCAGCGGAGTCGCCAAGCTGTCGCGACCTAAAAATTTCGATCGATGAAAAATTTTCAGGTTAACGGATTAACAGGTTAATTAGATTAACTAACCTAATACGGACTCTCCCAAGCCCTACCAAATCGCAACTTATTTTTTTTTTTATACATGATTTTAGAATTTGGAATCGCTACTAATCATTTTTTGGTAGGTCGATTAGAAACCTAAGTAAATTAGCGGGAGAACTAAATTACTTCTACGAACCAGAGATTATGAGTTCGGGGACTGGGTTACACTGGTTAATAAAAACTAATGCCTTTAGGTACCTTGATTCCGTGGATATCCTAATTTTGGTAACTCAAGCTTGGTTTACTCCTAAGGCTCTAGTGAGGTGTTCTCTTTTTGTATTTTCACTTTTTAGATGGAATGCATGAATGGTAAGAGTGCATGGATAAATAAAAACGTGAATAGCCAAATATAAACACGCGAATATATATATGCGAACGAGAACATGCAATCATGAACATGCGAGCATAGATATCAAATATGACATGCAAACATAAACATACGATACATGCGAATGAACAAGCAAATACGGCATACGAACGTGGACATGAGGATGCGACATATGAATAAATCATTGAAAATAGGATTGGTCAGTCGAAATGGCCCGTTTCCTAATTTTTGGTATTTTTCTGAATTTCTTGAAATTTTTTCAAGATAATTTTACTTATGAAGGGAAAAATCATCATTTTTGAAAAGATTAGGAAGGAAAATCATCAAAATAGGATTGGCCAGTCGAAATGACCCGTTTCCTAGTTTTTTGGGATTTTCTTTTGAAAGTATTTTTTTTGTTTTGCATGAATATTCATGAATTAATGATAATACGAATACGTATGCGGCATGGCAAAGGATGCATGAGCTATACTATATGAAATGCACATAAATGGCATTTTTTTTTTTGTATTTTCGAATGCTTGGGCTTCCCATTCTGGGGTTTAATGGTGCAGGAATTAAATTGCAAAAAAGTAAAAGGTAGTAAATAAAGAACCTCCAACGGGTGGGTCGGCCTTCACATTCTGGGGTTTCATGGTGCAGAAATTAAATTGCAAAATGTAAAGGCAGTAAATAAAGAACCTCCAACGGGTGGGTCGATCTTTCCATTTTGGTGTTTGATGGTGTAGAAATTAAATTGCAGGAAGTAGAATAGTAAGTAAAGAACCTCCAGCAGGTGGCTCGGCTTACCAATTTTGGGGTTTGATAATATAGAAATCAAAATATAAGAGATGGAATACAAGAGATCTTTACACCACCAAGTATGGGGTAGAATCGCCGCCAATTTGGGATCGGATCCTTTAAGCAAAAAAAAAAAAGCTAGAAAATTTTGCAATACGAATACGACATGTGAATATGCCACGACAAATCGACATTTAAAGTAATCCATGAGGTAACAACATTCGCGAAGAGTTTTACATGGTTAGGATCCTACCTGATTAACGAATTGATTGACAAATTCGGACCTTGTGTCACCTTATGGATCAAGATGCGGCTCGAATAACACTGGAAAAAACTCGTGACATTGGTGAATCGTAGAGAAAGGTGGTGAAAGCACCTAGAATTAAAATCCCACATCTCAAGACTCGCCTTGGAAAAGAATTCTCTTTCTCTTTTGGTTTTTTTTTTCTAATTTGTCTGCTAATCTCCCAAAACCATTCAAAACATTTCCAATTACTGTCTCGAAAAAATGACCTCCCCAACCTCTCTTTTCCCCCATCCTAAAACTCGACTATGATATATCCATTCTAATTTCTACACTATATTCTTCTTCAGTCATAATCTGTCCTCTGTCCATCTCTATCTCCCATTCTAATTTCCCACGAACTCTTCCTCATCCTCCATCTTACCGTCTCTATTCATCTTATTTTATCATTATTCTTCTCAATCTTTCCTTTCTATTCTAATCTTATTTTTTCATCTATTCTCCCATCTTCCCTTCCATTATAAGTTTCCACGAACTCCTCCTTTTGGTATTTGCAAAATAATCTCCCAAGTGTAGGGTATTTACACTTAGTCTGATATTGAATGCAAAATTCAACTAAGCCTTTACGAAGTTGAGTCATTTGGGTAAAATTGGCACAAGATGAAAATTTAAATATTAGAGGATAATCCACAGCTCCTAAAAGTGAAAAATAAAACAAAACGACTGAATTAGATTTTTAGGGCTATAGAGATTATGCTCGTTGAAGGAATAGACAAATCGGATGTATTTTAGAATGTGACTCGCCCAACTGAAAGGAATAAAAGAAACCATTGACATTTTATTGTTGCCCCAAATGCATTTTCTTTCAAATATTTTCCAATTTTCTTGAAAATATCTAAAAAAATAGATGCAAAAAATACGAGGAGAGAAAAAACTCCCCCTTGCATCCAAATTATCCCTAGGCTCTGACGCCAATGTCTCAAAGCCGATCTCTCTTAAT
>JAGVVM010015285.1:0-16247 GCA_019149425.1 Psidium friedrichsthalianum | reverse complement strand
TTTCTCATTTTTCTGAAAATTTTTTTCTATTAATTTTTGAATAAAAATACCGAAAAAAGACTGAAATATGGAAAATTATTTTTTGGGATCACACAAAAATTGATTTCCTACCTTGGCCAAGTTCCCCAAAGTTGATTTTTTAATTTTTTCTCATTTTTATGGATTTTCTATTAATTTTTGAAAATAAAAAAAAAAAAAAAAAATGGAAAAAAAAAAATTAAAGGTCCCCAAAGTTGATTTTTAATTTTATGAAATGGAAATAAAAATGAGAAAAAGATGATAAAAATCAGTGTCAACAGCTGCCCCTCTTGAAAGGAGCTCGGTAGAGGTTCATTTCAAGACGAACTGACACCTAAATTCTAATCGACTCAACTTGAGAAAATAAAAGAAGTGTGACATTTGATCTCCATATCTTCTGTGTAAGTTCTATTCAAACCTGGTTGGAGGGGGCTTTCATGCAGTAAGGAGAGACAAAGAGGAGAGTTTACCTGGTACTTATCTGCCGGTCTATGGCTGTTGCTGACTGAATGCTCTACTGAAAATGGAATGCGAAACCTAAGGATTTGTTATAAGAAAACCTTAGGGTGATTAAACTTGGGACCCGTATGGTAGGTCAACCCATGGTAGATTCCTAACGAAAGGATTCTATTGATTTGACCCGTATGGTAGGTCACCCCATGATAGATCCTAATGAAAGGATTCTACCGATTAAAATTTGATTGAGATTTGACCCGTATGGTAGGTCACCCCATGGTAGATTCCTAGTAAAGGATTCTACTGATTAAAATTGGATAAGATTTGACCCATATGGTAGGTCACCCCATGAAAATGCCTGCAGGAAGGACTTTGTGCCTGTAGGAAGGACTTTTGGTGCCTGTAAAAACTTTGGTGCCTGTAAGAAGGACTTTGGTGCTTATAAGAAGGACTTTTGTTTTGCCTGTAAAAGGACTTTGGGTGCCTGTAAGAAGACTTTGTTTGCTTGTAAGAAGGACTTGGTGCCTGTAAGAAGGACTTCGATGCTGTAAGAAGGACTTTTTGGTTGCCTATAAGAAGGACTTTGGTGCCTATAAGAAGGACTTTTGGTTGCCTGTAAGAAGGACTTGGTGCCTGTAAGAAGGACTTTGGTGCCCGTAAGAAGGACTTCTGATGCCTGTAAGAAGGACTTCTGATGCCTGTAAGAAGGACTTGTGTGTGCCTGTAGGAGGACTTGGTGCCTGTAAGAAGGATTTGTGCCTGTATAAGGACTTTTGGTGCTGTAAAAAGGACTTTGGGCCTGTAGGAAGGACTTTTGGTGCCTGTAAAAAGGACTTTTGGTGCCTGTAAAAAGGACTTTTGGTGCCTGTAGGAAGGACTTAGTGTGCCTGTAGGAAGGACTTAGTGTGCCTGTAGAAAGGACTTAGGAGCATGTAGAAAGGACTTGGTGCCTGTAAAAAGGACTTGGATTGCTATAAGAAGGACTTTAGTGTGCCTGTAGAAAGGACTTGGGCCTGTAGAAGGACTTTGGTGCCTGTAAAAAGGACTTGGTGCCTGTAAGAAAGGACTTGGTGCCTGTAAAAAGGACTTGGTGCCGTAGAAGGACTTGGGTTGCCTGTAAGAAGGACTTGGTGCCTGTAAGAAAGGACTTTGGATGCCTGTAAAAGGACTTGGTGCCTGTAGAAAGGACTTGGGTTGCCTGTAAAAAGGACTTGGTGCCTGTAAGAAGGACTTGAGTTACCTGTAAGAAGGACTTGGTGCCTGTAGAAAGGACTTGGTTGCCTGTAAGAAGGACTTGGTGCCTGTAGAAAGGACTTTAGATGCTTGTAAAAAGGACTTAGTGCCTGTAAGAAAGGACTTGGGTTGCCTGTAAAAAGGACTTGGTGCCTGTAGAAAGACTTGAGTTGCCTGTAAGAAGGACTTGGTGCCTGTAGAAGGACTTGGGTGCCTGTAAGAAGGACTTTTGTTTGTTCGAGGGGTGCCATTCTGAGATCTGGGAATACCAGTAATCCTACAGAAGCTCAAACTCGATTTAACTTACCTCAAAGGGTGCCATTCTGGGATCTGGGAAACCAGGAATCTTGCAGAAGCTCAAACTCGATTATATTCTCCTGCCGCTTTAGGAACAAGCCAGAGAGGCAGATGTCAAAAACCTTGAACATTTCTGTTTTCGAGACGAAATACACTTCATTAGAGAAGTTGGATCACCTGTGTGCCGCACTGGATTCGAGCACCTTACAATCGTCAAATTCATTCTCTTGAAAGGTTCAGGTTGAAGATATACTTACCTGAGGATTTTGAAGACTGCCTAGTGATTCTTGACAACTAGGCTTGTTCATTCAACAATCGCCAAATGGATTTCGAGACCTTGAAAGGTAACTCAAACATCGAAATGTGTTATCTGTCAGGCAGTGTCAGAGGTAACATGTGCAAGTATTTTCATCAATGAGTTCACTGGTTCATGCAAAACTGTTCAGCTAAGTTTGCAACGATTAGAAGAAATCTGTGTAATAACTCATGATGCAATCAATCAACATGTGGATCATGCATAATTATTCTGTCGAGTTTGCATTACCAATTCTGTTCAAGGAGGTTATCATGGTATGAACACCTCGAATGTGATTTGAATGGAGAATTTCAGTCCGAAAGGGCTTTCTCTCACTCTCGAGAAAGGCTATTTATCCTGACTGCATGATTGAAAAGGAATCACTCGATCTTACCATCATCGTATTCAACAAGGGTCCGAGTAATCTCGCAATTGGTACAACCACATCGATCTGGAGGTCTTGATTAGGACCATAATGTAGGCTGGGTTAAAGGCTTAGCAAAAGGGACTCTTTTGAGTCAAAGCCGTAGACAGAAAAGTCTTCATCATCTGCTCCGGGTTTACAAGTCAAGAACCCTGCAAAAATGAGAGAAATAGTCTTGCTCGTACCTTTTCGAGCGATGCTTAAAATCTTTCAACTCTACGTTAATTCAAGCGCCTTAATCAGAAAAGACCTTCAAGAGCTGTAACGTAGGTTGGGATTGGGACAAGGAAATGAAAGGCTTATTTTGGCCCAGGAAATATATGATGTGAATCGACATTGGTGATCATCGCATCTTTGTCACTAGTTGTCTTCTAGAACAGTCCTCAAAGAACACCATCGTTGTATGAGGATGGTGTCTACTTCTGCTGATACCGTCGTTGCTTCGAACGGTATAAACTTCAACTGGGTATATTTTGCAATTGGCTCCTTTGAAGAGTTTTCTTTCGCAACTAGATCCCATTGGGGATTTACATTGATATGAATGGGCATTGGCCTTGCTTTTGACTGGCACTTTGCTTTCATGCTTGAATTGACTTTCTTTCTTTTTCTTTTTTTTTTTTGAAGACTGTGCCATTATACACACAAAGATCACACTTGAAGAGTTGACTTGAGAACTCTATGAAGACCCACTTCTTTTGAGTTCTTTGTTTTGAAGTGTCGTCATCTTCATCTTGAAATGAGCAATGATCACCAACAGGGTTTTTAAGAAACGAATATGTAAGCTCAATTGGGCTATGCAAAGGATAACAGTGTATCGGATAGAGAAACGAATGCTTTTCGTCTTCTTAAGGCACTTGAATTACCGTGTGAGGTCGAAAGCAAAGCAACACTTGAAAATTAATGTTAGTCCGAGCAAGAAAATTTCTAACCATTTACCTTGTGGTATTGCTGGAACTACCTCCATCCGGCCCCGATGTAGGGTGGTTCTTGACAGGGGTTACGGAATGAAATCGCCGCTCAAAGTGGGTTGTCAAAGGGCACCTGTAGTGTTTAGGATAGAGAAATGAATGCCTCCTTCCTTTCGGTATCGTATCTTTTGCGAGAAAACCCATTGTCTTGGGGAATACGGAATCTATTTGGCGCACAACTCACTGTGGATATAGGACGTGTATGGAAATGAGGTCCCCTTTCATCATCCTGTCATGCCCCATTCTACACATTCAATGGCTCATGTGTAGTTTATATTCCAAGTCAGAATTAGCAAATTAAACATGCAGAACAGTCATGCATAAATCATGGAATGTGTAAACACAATGCGGATGTGGCAATTTTTAAGCATCATGCATGTTTACCAAATATGCAAGTGTATCTGAGTGTGTATCAAGGATGGGAGTATTTGAATTGTCCCTGAGTATGTGGGCCGACCGAGTGAATGGAGAGTCTACTCCTTAAGCCAAGAGTGGCTTGTCTCTAGCTTTGCCCCTGCACAATGAAATGCATGGGTTAAGCGAAGCATTTGGGCCTTTTCAATATTAACAACCTTCGTGGTCGTCGGTCGAAGGCCCTCTTTTTAATTCAGGGCAGCCCTCAATTTGCTGCAGTTTCATCAGACTGAATTTCCTCAGATGCTCGTAATTTTGCCGCTTGGTGTTGTCTTCTTCGACATGTTAAATGTTAGTATAAATATTTCCTGTAAAAAAGAAAAGGAGACGTGTTAGTCTGTATTGGAATGGATAAATTGGGAACGATACTGGTTTACCCTTCATCTTGAATGTTTCGCATGATTCCTTTATCAGATTCGCTGGATTGAGTTTTCCTCGACTTTCGTTGGACGCTTCACCATTAGGCCAAGATTGTAGCAAAGTACTAACTTTGGTATTATTCGTCGAGTATCTCTGTTTCTTTCTGCAAAAAGAGAAGGGCAAAAATTGCTTTATTTATTCACAATACTTACAACATTCCCCATCTCCGAGGATCGAACTCGGATCGTTCGGACCATTGCCATTCCCCATGCTATCAGGCCCATTAGACCGTAGGCGTTCATGGAGGCTCTTTTTTAAGTGTTAATCTTCGGATGGCATGGTCTTATCGTATTGGGTAATTCTACGCCATGATTCTTCTCAATGGTAATTTACAACCCCCATCTCTGAGACTGCTCGTGTCTTTCGCTCGTATTTTTCTTTGTTTGAAGCCGTCCATTCAGTGATAGTGTTCACGAATCAATTTGCCCCTAGTTTCATCTAACAAGAGGACTTCACATTTGGATATGGTTGTACGCTTGGGGCAGTTTGCAAATTCCTGAAAATACAAGGAATTTAATTCAAACTTGGAGCAATTTGAGCGTAAATTGAAACGATACGGATTTACCCTTCGAGTTTACACGAACTTTTACTCGTGATTAATTCGCCGCAAGTTTGGTGCGGTGGTAGACTCGAGCATTTAACGGGGAAATGGAAATGATTGCGTCTTGCTTCCGTGTTAATTCCATACATTTATACAAGCAGAAAATATTCATGCAGGGAATAAAAGCATATGCATTCTGGATTAGTTTTTCTTCCTCTGCAGGCTCTCTAGTCGTCAGCAAGCTTCATTTCGGATCAGGTACACATCAGCCATATTAAAGGTCCGGTGGTCACTGGCTGAGCATGCGCATCACAGCCCCGATACTCCACCGACGTCAAACTGGTCGATCATGGCTAAAAAATCATCGTCAATGTCCGCTTGGTGGTGATTCGTCCCCTCTTTCTCGGGAGGTATCGACGCTGATCCAGTAGGATTGGTCTTTTTGTACCCTGCTTCAACAGAACTCGATCCTGTTATGAACTGATCTAACTCACCTTTTAAACGGGCGTTCTCGATCTTCAGGTACTGTCTTTCGTCGAGCGCGAGGAGGCTATGGCAGTTGGGGCAAGTGGTGGAGTCGAAAGCTTCCTTATACCTCTTATTCTCTGCTCGGAGTTTTTCATTTTCAGCTTTCAGAAACTCAACTTCACTGCGCTCGTGTTGAGCCCTTACTCGGGTTCGCCTGTTTTGAAACCAAAACTTGATTTGCAGAAGGTTCAACCCTGTTTCTTGGCTTATTTTCCTTCTTTGTTTGTCATCCGGCATAGGGTACCTTTTGAAGAAATCTTCCAGCTTTTGAATCTGACACTCGGTGTGACGCCGACGACGCTTCCTTTGACCCTGATTGTTGTTGTCTGTATCATCATAGGCGGAAGGGCCAGGCTCCATGGTATGAATTCCGAACATGGCATCGAACTCTGCTTCTCCCATGTTCAGCAAGTAGCGATACTCTCGAGATTGTTGGGTTGAGACATCCTCGATTGCTTAACGGTTCCTCAAGGTTTGCTACTCTCTCTTGTATTTTCACTCTCTCTGAATTTTTCTGAGCGACCGTGTATGTTCTGAAACTCTCTTCTGAGTATGGATGAAGGTTTCCAGGAGAACATCTCTTTTTAAAATCAAGGCATGGGTTTAGAAACTGTATTGCCTCTCCCGAGAGCCCTGTCTTTCTCGACTTTATCGTACCTCTCGTTCAGCTCGTCTTCTTTTATCTTTTCATGGTGGGGGTCCCCGTCATTATCTCTTCCGCTTATTTCCACCGTCGATTTTGCTGGCGTGTTCTCTTATAAAGACCAGTCGTATCTCCTTTCTGCCGAAAATTTCCTTATCCCCCATTTAGCTCGTCTTTTCGTTCTTTCTTTTTCAAAGAGGTGGCGTCCCGTCCAACTTTTCCGCAGAGACGTCGGATCTGCTTGGCTCGAGATTGCATACGAGTAGCAAATTCGAGCCAACAGGGGTGATACCGACGGGGAATGGTAGATAGGAAAGTCTGACTAGTTGATACTCTCATTACGAAATTAATATTTACTTCAAAGCAGATTAACATCTTCGCATTCTGCTAATCTGCCCTGACTCTCTTTTCCAATACTCTCGTGTTCTGTCCGTTTGCCTTGACTTTCTCCTCGATAATGGCCAATCTTCCTACACACATCTTTCCAGCTGAAATTACATTCAAATGGGAAAGGCTTTATCACCTTCTTGGTCGAGGCTATGTTTACATAGCCCATCATCGGAGTGTCGAAGCTGAGATCCTCGGTTTGTTCGGGGAGATAAATGCTTCATCCGTTGTGGGCACCAACTTGGAGAGGGAATACAGGGCGTTCCCTCACGTCTTCATCAATTTTCTGGAGTCTTGCCGAAACACCCAGGAAACGGTCATCTTATCCCACATCGTGAACGCTTGCTATCAGGACCGATCAGAATGCTTGGCGTTTGCAGAACACTCAGTCGCCCGGTATAAGAAGACCATCAGGTCCGCAGATGAACGGGTTTCGCTATTGGTTCATGAGAGAGAAAAGCTGGTGGAGCGCCTAGCTTTGAACCAGACATACTTTGAGCATGATCCGAGCGATATTGTGATGAAGTTCAGATGCAAGTGGCTAGAGGATAGGCTTGACGATCTAACAGCGGATATAGCTTTCGAGAGGGACCTGATCAATAACTTGAAACTCGCTACTGAACACCATGAGATGAATGCAGCTAGGCACAAGGAGAAATGTACCCATCTGTTCTTCAAGCTTGCAGATCTCGAATCCCAGGTTGCTCGGTGTAGGCAGAGTATTAACTTCATGGAGAGTCAGTTGAACTCTTTTGTAATGCTTATTAGAGCTCAGTTTGGTTTTACTTTTCCTCCCCAGTGACTGTTGTAAGGCTTGTTGATATATAGAATGAAGGAAATGTTTTGCATGTTTGTACTTTAATCTTCTGCCGTCTCTTCTTTTCTTTACAAAATCAGAGTTAACTGTACTAGAGAAAACACGACCCTCCGTCTCAGCTAGGATCAGAGTACCTCCAGGGAGCACCTTCTTCATGACATATGGGCCATCATCGTTCGGAGCGATCTTCTCTTCTAGAAGAGGGACTGTTGGTAGCAACCTTCACAGGACGAGGTCATCTACCTCTATTGGATCCAATCCGCTACTGTTAATGTATTTCCGACAGAATACGTAGGGAACGTATTTCTATCTCGACTGGTAAGATTGCCTCAATCGTGTCTTATCTTGACAGATGGTGGCTGTGAGATGATTACACGCAGCCAAACAGACAAAGGCGGTCTCCCTGATGATGATATTAAGGACACGGAAAAAGGATTCGGCGGCGGCCCCCACCGGTCACAATGAGGCCCGTGACTGGTCATGTAAATTAATACAGCTGTAACCACTCGGTCAATGTGCTAATAATGAACCCGCCACCTGTTGCGTGCCCCCACTTCGCTCATGCGTTGTACCTTTCGGCGTCAACTTATTGGTGTCGGCAGAAATGACTGTGGGCCATGCCCATTATTAAAACACCGGTTCTCCAAAGTCGACGTCGTTCGAATCCAATGAAGATTAAGGCAGGCCTTTGGTTGATTCAGTCAAAAAGGTGTTGCGAGATCGGGTCAACATACACACTACATAGATTTCGACTATACAGTCTCTGCTTCTCTTAAAAAAGTACAAGAATCTCCCAATACATTAAGAATGCCCCATGTCCGATCTGGATAAATCCATTGTCGTATCAGAATACACAGCCCATATAAGTTCAGTAATTGACACAATTCTGTTTCTCAAAGATGGGCTTCTTCGCTTGCCTCCTGGATTAACGGTTAAAGCCTCGGTATTTTTCGTCCTTTTGTATTCTCGAAGATTATTCCTGATGTATTTCTGAACCTGATTTTGTTTCCGCTTGGGGTACCTGTGATTCCCTGCAAAGGTAGAGAAAATAATTAGTATGTAATCTAAAAGAGGTCGGTCCATGACTACCACATTAGTCCAATTTCATTTTTTAATTTTTAATTTTATGAGAAATTAGAGAAAATTTTCTTAGAAAAACATGGGTGAATTCCTTCAGAAAAATTTCCTTGCAGATTTTATAACTTAGGAAAAATGTAATAAATTCCTTTGGTATTTACCAAATTTCTCGAAAGGATTTTTTCTCTTTTATTAGAATGAATTTTCAGGGGTAAACTTGTCAAGAAAATTTGACTTGAAATAAGAAAGATGTGACAAAATTCTTTATTAGTCAGTAAAATTCCCTGAAAGGATTTTTTCCGCATTCATTTTTTGAAAAATGGGACACCAATTTGATTTTTATTTTCTTTTTTAAAAAAACGGCCATGATGTTAAGTTTAAAATTTGACCGACATCTAACATGGACCGACCAAAAATAAATACAAGATGAAGTTTAGAAAACTTACTTTCACCGTGAAGACATACCAATGACATAGACATGCACATGAATCGTGAGTTTAAATCTTAGCCAATCTACTCTAAAGGCTGACAAATTGAAGCGAAAGACTTACGGCAAGGCGACAATCTCGCGCACATAATCAAGATTAGCCGTGATCCCACGACGTAATCAGGATTAGCCGGCCTTCCCACTTCGGCTGCTCGAGCTAAAAATTAAAACCACCGCTTTGGTAATCTTACCAAGCCTGAGGCCTAACTTTTAAAACTCATTTTTGGAAAGAGGTTCGGGATTGAATCTGGACTAACTTTCGACGTGATCTCACGCCGAACGCTAGAACCAAATCACAATACCATCCTAAAACTAGTGGCCCAGGTCCGGCCACGGGACGTGTGTGATGTAGTGCTAAAACTGTAAACACATGCACAACATTCAAATGCAAACACCGCTCCAATAATGTGCAGAATTTAAACAAATAATTCCTACACCAATCTGCAAAACAAAGGGTTAGTCAAACACTCCACCCCTTGTAACTCCCATCTGCAAAACCATTTAACACCTAAAGATTAGAATCCACCCAATTCAAACCAAATGGATTTTCATGAAATTTTCCGGCCTAAGTCCTCTAAGTTCTTAAATTTTCAAAAATTAAGAACATTCCCCAGCGGAGTCGCCAAGCTGTCGCGACCCTAAAGAAATTTTCAGGTGAACGGACTATCAGGTTAATTAGATCGACTAACCTAACGCGGACCCTCCCAAGCCCTACCGAATCGCAACTTTGATTTTTGTTTAAATGATTTCTAATTTTGGAGTCGCCACTAATCGTTCTTGGTAGGTCGATTAGAAACCTAAATAAATTAGTGGGAGAACTAATTTATTTCTGCGAACCAGAGAAAATGAGTTCGGGACTTGGTTACGCTAGATTACTCTAACGCCCTTTCGGTACCATTTCATGAAAACTCATTTGGGATAATTGGGAAAAGTTTGGATTAAACTGACCAGAAGGGTAAAATGGTCATTTTTCAAGAATCGGGAAATGAAAACAGGTCAAACCAGTTGAATGTGGTCATTCCTTATTTTCCACAATTTCTGAGAATTTCTTTTTCGGAATTTTCCGAGACAATTTGTCCATAAGGGGCAAAATCATCATTTTGAAAATATCAAAAAGGAAAATATCCAAAAATAGGATTGGCCAGTCGAAATGGCCCGTTTCCTGATTCTTGAGATTTTTCTGAGTTTCCTGAATTTTTGGAGAGGATTTGCCCATAAGGGGCAAAATCGTCATTTTGGAAAGATTGGGATGGAAATCCACCAAAAATAGGATTGGTCAGTCGAAATAACCCGTTTCCTAATTTCTGAGATTTTTCAGAATTTTTCAGAATTTTTCGAGACAATTTAACCATAAGGGACAAAATCGTCATTTTGAAGGTTGGAAGTGCAAAATTGCCAAAATAGGACAGACTAGTTAAAATGACCTATTCGCTAATTTTTGGGATTTTTGACAAATTTTTGGATTTTTGTTTTTATCTTTTTACTTTTTTATGGTTTTTATGATTTTTATGAATTTTTATATTATTTTATTATTTTGGCATAATCTACCTCTACCTTTACAGCGACAAAAATTCAATCAGATTCCCATCTTCAGGTCAACTTCAACATAAACAACAGTAAACCTAAATAAATCCAGAACTAATGCCTTCGTGGAGAACGAACTAACTACATCTTGGCGCAATATACATATATCGACTATCTTCTGAACACAAAGCAGGATTGGCATGTATTGTATAACTTCTCATCCTTATCTCTTTCCTCCTATTTACCATTATGTTCGTGTATCTGGACCAGAAAAGTGAGTGATTTACCTCGATTAGCCGTTGATCAAGTGCGGTCTTGTCTCTTCGGCCGAGTTTTGACAATTCATCAAATATGGCCTCGCTCTGGCCACGATTGAAATTGCCTGCGAATCTGGTTTCAAACTCCACTTAGATGTGGGCTAGATGGACGCTAAGCTGCCATGGTCTTCCTGATTTGTGAATAAATCTTCCGAGTTTGGACCGATATCAAATTGACTCAATCTCGCGGATCGTGGGTTGGCGAGGCGACTTGCGATCGTAGAGGCTCGACAGTCAGGCGGTCCTTTGGGCTCACTAGCTCACGGCGAATGTTTGCACGTTGATAAGGGAAACTGTTGCTCACGGCCTCGACGGGCTCGCGGTAGATGTGAGGTACGCACAAGGATAAGAAGAGTCAACATAAGGATCCACACGTGTCTCCCTGAATGTCATCCTTTTTTCTCTTGTGGACTTCTTCAAATGACCATCTCTCTCACGACCACGATGGACTCGAACCCAGGGACGACTTCATCAACATTGGGGATCATCGGGCAATTTCATGTTAGACCTTAGCGAGGAACGGTCCATCCGCGCATTTGAAGCATTTGCCGGGCAATTCAAGTCCGAATTCTTCTTCTTCTTCACCATCTTCAGCCGGCACCGCATTTTGTTGCGACCCCGAATTGACAAGATTGCTTTCCCTGATTCGGCTTACGCCAAAACTGACAATGTCTTTGATGGAAGCATCGGTGAGGATCTTGACACATGTTGCGTGGTCGAGCTTGGTGGTGCCTTCGGCGAGATCTGGGATGGTATTGAATCACCGACGAACATCCACTGCCGTTTTCAACTTTTGATTCCTGTGCTATTCGTTGAGCCACATCATAAGTTGCGTGAAGCCTAACCAAGAGATGGTAGAGTATCATCACAGCAGTGCATATTAAGAATCTCCAAAATGCTTCAGAGCCCAGCGCACCAATCAAAATATGCTCATCTTGATTGATAATGATGGCGAATACGGAACCATGGGAATCCCCTAGAGCTGTGGAGCACGCCGTTGTGGCAGTAATTGCATTCCTAAGGTGCCCAACAACCAAAAAATAACAGCAACCACGTAACCAATCCATTCCCCAGCATTTGAGGCCCAAACTGTCGTCCCTCCAATGCAAGAAGCGGTGATATCAAACAGATAAACTAAGAACTTGTGAAGGTTGCTCTTCGGAGTCTCGCTCGACATAATACCGTCTCACCAGCAATACAGCAGCCATTAACATAAAAATGAACAGCGTACTGAAAGACAACTCACTAGACAAGACATCCAAGCTGGAGAAGAATGTCACAATGAAACTAAGCACGGTGATCAATAGAGTGGCATTAATAGGAGTCTTGGTTTCGAGTGGACAAGAGCAAACGAGGTGGGATCGTATGAGCCTTTGCAATCTGAGTCATACAGCAAGCTTGCCCGAGAGCCCGACCAACAAACTCGCGGCCATTCCTTTGAGGGCGCAAATGCCGACTATATACTTAGTCCACTCCATGACGATCCTCGAGAAAAGCGATTGAGTAGCCGCATTTCAGTCTATTTTGGTGTACTTCTGCATCATGACCAGTGCCAATGCCATCAAAATGTAAATCTTCGGCCATCCTCGTGCTGCATCGGGGATTTGTTCTCCTAGCCGAACAACGACGAGTCTCTGTCAACTCCCCCGCTGCTCGTTGATGGCTTCAATGTCGAGGGGAAACAATCGGCGGCGGATGGCGGACAACGTCGGCGGGGGTGACTTTGTCGGCGGCCCTTAGAATCACCGGCTGACCTCTCCATTTTTTGGGACTGCTCTCTACCAGCTCTCATCCAGAGATTTCTCTCCAGCTGGACCTCAAAATATCGTCTATCCTTGGTCTGACGTTATTTTATTATGCTCAGCCACGCCTTGAGTTAGCTTCCCTTTTGGTGGGCCTAGTCGACTCCTCAACAGCAGTTAATCCCTCAGTGAAATTCTTATAATACTCTGAGAAGTCCTCCCCATGCAAAGACCTCCTCTTCTTCGCTATGCGTGTTCTTCATTCGTACCCAATTCCTTTTTCCTTCTCGGGTTGAACTCTCCATGAGTTTCTACTTGCACAAGGTTCCACCATAATCTTACCGAGAAGCATTCACAGAGTCTTCATCGGAACTCCCCCCACTTGGCCGCGACACTGGTTATCGCGAGGCCAGGATTGTCATGCCGCCTCATTCAGATTGGTTTAGAGAAGCGTCTCCCTTCGGGGACCATCCTCCTGGCGTGTTACATGGTAGGCCGTGATCAGGCCAGCAGAACAAAATCACGTACCTGAGCTCCCTATACCGCCTTCCTTTTCGTCTTCCCCCCTCTACCAAACAGCTTCGCCATGATCTCCCACCCCGGTCGAGAAATGGTACGAACAAGTTCTTTCGAGGCCTGAAGGAGCGGGTGTGACCCCATCGTCCCAACGTCGAGCAGAGTCAGCTGCGTCGGTCCGCTGGACTCCTATGTTCCCTGCCATCCATCCTTTTTCCCCTCCGAAATCTCAGGCCCTGAAGCCACCTTCCCGAACGGTCCTCCCCTCCTAACTCAGCTGTCCTTCCCTCAACTGAAAGTCCAAGATCCTCCACCTAATCCTTGCAGAACTCCTCCGAGGTAGTCAAAGTTATTCTCCCCCAAGTCCAAGCGGTTAGCCCCCTTTTCACTGCGTGCTTCCATTTTGAGAAAGGTCACCTGTATCTGCATCATTTTTTTATCTACCACTGCTCCCCTTCCTTTGAACGTGAGGCCTCCTCCCCCTGTAAGTGGAACGAGCCCACTTCAAATTCTCATGCCACTTTTCCCCCCCGGGGCCACCTTAACATAACTGCCACTGACTTTTTGCTGCTCGCTGATTAGATTAGGCCACCGCTTCTAGTCTCTCACATTCTCGTTCCCGAGAGCTCATCACGGTCTAGAGAAGAAAGCCGAGTCCTTGATTGCCACGATCAATTGGACTCCACTTTTGTTCCAGCATTATTGGCTCCAAGGCAGACCAACAGCAGACAGTATTTCGTTGCGCTCTCACACGTAAACCTTGTAGAATATCTTGCATTGGTTGTGTATGTCATATTTTAGTGTCTCAATCTCTCATCTGTCATCCCCTCCTTTTTCCCTCTCTTCCTTTCCCTTCTTCCTTCTTTCCATGAAACTGGCCCGGCTTCACCTTACAACATTACAGCCCAGCACACGTACCTCCGCTCATGGAAGAACACGATTTTACCTGCTACGCACACACACGCCTTAGAGCATACCCTATGTAGGACCGGTTTTTGTTTGTAGAAGTCACTCATGCAACGAGTTAGGGGCCATCCGTGTATTAGTATTGGGTGGCGAAGTAAAGGTCTTTTCTTTTCAGATTCCCTGATCAAGCGTGTGATCACCTATCACACATTTAGATAGATCTCTCTGATTTGTGCTTATGTGTCCGTTCTGTCTTCCATAGACCCGTTGGTACCATTTGATACACTCGACTCCTTTCACCTCCCCTATAGTGTACACACGTTGTTATGAACCCGTGAGACTGTGACATGAAAGTGAGCCTACACCTCCAATCATAATCTCATTACAGGGTGTGTCCACTTCATTTCTTAAGTGGGTCGCCGGGAATAGCCTCAAAAGTATGAAAAAAAAGAAGCCCCAAAGTATCATGGCCCATCTCAAAAAGTCGAAGTTTTCTCCATGCCGTGATGTCGGTAAACGTCTGAAATCGTCCCATACTTGGGCGAACTATAACAACAGAGCAATTCCTTGACCAAGAAGCACAATGAATTGTTCGGCATCTCATCAATATTTAAGTACAATATAGTATAATGAAATCAATCTCCCTCTCAATCCACGTGCAAGTCGACAATCTGGCTTGTATAAGGCTCCTTTGGACTCATGTTACACTTTTAGCCACAAATATTCCACTTTAACGAATCTTGGCGCCTTGGAGACCCCCATTGACACCAATGACTAAAATTGGCTTTAGCCCTATGTCGTAATTCCAAGCCCCGCGAAACTGCGAATTGGATAATTCCTTGAACTTTTGATGAAAATGTAGTTTTGGAGAAAGAAGAGGCCATCCGACTCTAGAAATGGGCAAATCGAAAATTAATAACTAATGAAATTTTCTACAATTTTTTTAAATTAATCTGAAAATGGGATTAACAAGTAATTCCCGATTCCATATCAATTTGCAGATTTTCTTTGGCCAAAAAGAACGAGAAAATTAAAATAAAAATTACTGACTAGTTTGTAATAGTTTGCGGCCTCACAATGCAATTTTATTTTCAAATATTTTCCTAATTTCTAAAAACTATTAAAAATGCAAAAAAATATTCAAAATATTTTTGATTAAAAATAGGTAGCCTAAGCTTCAGAGAAGGCTTCCAAAGTGAATTTGCAATTTTCTCATTTTTTATGATTTTCTATTAATTTTGAAAATAAAAATACCGAAAAATACTGAAATATGGAAAATTATTTTTTGCTCAAAAAAATTGATTTCCTAGGCTGGCCAAGGCTCCCCAAGTGATTTTTAATTTTATGGAATTTTTATGGATTTTTTTAATTAATTTTAAATGAGAAAAGCTGATTAAAATCATCGGGTCTTTATGTCAAACAGCTGGGGGGCCCCCTATTTGAAGGGAAGCTCGGTAGAGGTTCATTTCAAAGACGAACGACACCTAATTCTTAATCGACTCAACTTGAGAAAAATAAAAAGAAGTCGTGACATTTGATCTCCAATATCTATTCTGTGTAAGTTCTGATTCAAACATTGGTTGGAAGGGGGCTTTCATGCAGTAAGGGATGAGCGAGAGGACAAGAGAGAGTTTACCTGGTATTATCTGCCTGTCGTATGGCTAGTTGCCTGACTGATGCTCTTACTGAAAAAGGGAATGCGAACCTAAGGATTTGTTATAATGTAAAACCTCTAGGGTGATAAACTTCGGGACCCTATGGTAGGTAACCATGGTAGATTCCTAAGAAAGGATTCTAATTGATTGACCCGTCCATATGGTAGGTCACCCCATGATAGATTCCTAATGAAAGGATTCGACGATTAAAATTGATTGAGATTTGACCCGTCATGATTTATAGGTCACCCCATGGTAGATTCCTATGTCAAAAGGATTTCTTCTACTGATTAAACTTGGATTCAGATTTGACCCAATCAGCTATGGATAGGTCACCCCATGAAAATGCCTGCAGGAAGGAAGGCAGCTTTCATTCGAGACTCACTTTTGTGTCTGTAGGAAGGGACTTTTGCTGCCTGTTTTGTAAAATTAAATAGGACACTTTGGGTGCATCATGTCACTGTAAGGAGCTAAGCGATCATTTTTGGTTGCTCCCTCTGTAAATAAGTAAGGACTTTGTGTTTTTTTTTTGTGTTAATATTACGTATTATCGTGTACGGCTATGTAAAAACTCCTCTCCAG
>JAGVVM010015282.1:0-13717 GCA_019149425.1 Psidium friedrichsthalianum | reverse complement strand
CCGCGGACCAAGCTCAATATGTAGAGCACTCGCCATTGCATTGTTAAGTAAATTTGGATTAATTTAGAGATTAAGGATGCATTTATTTCGTAAAAAATAAATAATTTGAAAATATTTGAAAAAATAATCGTTTATATCACTTGAAATAATTAGTTCAAATATTATTTTCATGATCGAAAATAATTTATGTGTAAATATTTTCGCGAATGATGAAAGCATTTTTTTGTAAGTGATATAAGCGACAATTTATGAATATATTTTTTAAATTATTTATTTTTAGGTGAAACAAATGGAGCTGAGGTTTTTCAAAAATCAATGAATTAGTTGGACTTCACTTCCATACACGTTAGTGTAAGAAGGCCAGATGGGCTAATACCCAATCTTTTACTTAAAACCATTAAAAGCTAGGTTAGGTATAAGATAAATGAAGCGTATAAAAGGGGGTTTTATGGTTTCTCACTAACCAATTTCTAGTAAACTAAATCTTTCTCTCCACACGTCATTGCATTCATCAATTATGTGTCATTCCATGCAACTTGTCGACAATAAAATGTCATCAATATGATGGTGTAACTGTAGCACCTGTCAAAAATGATGACTTGGGACGGGTTTAAATGATTCGACCCAAATTGACCAATTATAGTGTAGTACAAATTTTGACCCACATCCGGCCCAAACCTATACTCAGCCCATACTCGACCCGACCCGACCCATATTATTAAAACACTTTTATATTTAATCCAATATATAAAAAAAATTACCTTATATAATTTCTGAAAAAATTATATTATTGAATTATTGTGGACAATTTATATATTTTTTACAATTTAAAAATCTAATTTCCTTATTTTAATTTCTTTGGAAAGTACTTTCTTTTCTACACTTCCAGACAAATATAGAAGGAGAATTGGCTGAGTGAATATGATTGTTTAAGAGAGAAGATAGCGATGAAATTTTGACTTTAATGGGTGAATGAGTTGCTCTCTAGCTTTCCAGAAACTACTATCGTCCTATGGCATCGTAAGAATAAGGCTTGTAGGGGCTTAGCTAGAGTTTTATACTAAATCGTAGTTTAGAAAGCCTTCCTATATACTATACTATTACCGAATCCATTTCTTTTGTAGAGTCGGATCCCCAGCTGCTCTATTGCTCTATGAGTATAGAGGATAGATTCTACACACTAGCGCTTCGGCTTCATAAGGATAGGTGGAGACCTTTTTGACAATCCGATCTATCTCACAAAACCAACCTTAGTTTAGTTGTTTGAGTTGATGCGTTATGTTGATTTTGCTGTGTGCATCTGTATTGTGTCTAAAAATGCTTTAGTTTATGCGTCATTCTCTTATGTCATTGATTCTCACACAATGTATAGAGTCTAACACCTGCCCAGTGCTGGAAGGTCGGAAGGAGAAGTGTTATTGTGACATCCGTTGTAGGGTGTGCACAACACTCTTCGTCCCACATCAACTTAGGGAGAGAGTCTTTGGCTTAGCTTATATGGTGCTGAGTGTCTCCTAAAACTTGTAAGACGTATTTTCTGGGGGTTGTATGGGCGACCTTGGAGAAATAAAATCGTGAGGGGGATATGTATCCAAAGTGGACAATATCTTTGCGAGTGGTGAGCCCAAGTTGTTATAGTTATAATCTTTGAATGAAGCCTTGGTAAATGGCGTCAATAACTTTTACTGTCCCAAGGTAGTGAAATTCTTGTTGCTAGAAATGTGTAACAATTTGCCCCGTTGTCTCTGACATGGACTTAGGGAAACTTGAATTCTCCATGGAAGAAAAGAAAGAAAAATCTTCGATTGATTGAGTCAGTGGGCAAGTGAGCCAATCTCACCTTTGTTGATATGCTTGAAGAGAGTTCTCATGATCTCGATACTTTTAAAAAATCTGAATTTTTTCCTTTTTTTTCTTCCAAGACTGCAAGGGCCCCCCTGACTGTCGTTGACCACATGCAAGGGCCAGGCCTGCGTGCAATGGCCCCCTGCTGCTCACCCTCTACCACTATGATCCAGCTTGCGGGTGCATTGATTTTTCCTTAAACAATTCTCCATATTCTATTCTCTTTACATCACTCTCCAATCTCCATTAGCAAGTAATCATCACCAGTAGTTTTACTCATTGGCAACTGCAACTGAGAACTCTTCCTTGACAATGTCTTCAATGGCAGTTGTCCGGCAAGCTGATGATGTTGTTATACATAGCCCAAGTGTTGACCATTATGTGCCTCCACACCGATTTGCTCCCATGCCATCCCTTCGGCACATTTGGAATCAACTCTCGGAATGGACTTTGGACACCCAAAGGCCTTTGGGCCAAATATTAGGTGTTTGGTAAAAAAATTGTAAACATCCTCTTGAAAAAGTGAGCATTGCCAAGGCCAAAAGCCTTAGGCTTAAAAATGCTTAAATTCTAGCATTCTCGACATCTGCCAAGAATGCTTAAAAATTTCTTTTTGTTTTTCCCTTTTTGTCCTCATATATTTTTTATATTCCAAGTTTAGCCATTTCATCAAAGAAACCCTATATCTGCGTTCTTTCTTTTCCTCTAGCACAGCTTCTCTCCTCTCTTCCCTTTTGCAACTTTTGCTAGAGCTAGAAACGAAGTCTCCGATCAACAATAGCAAGGTATTCGCACGACCTCCTTGCCTTCTGACTTTCTCCTTGCTTGTCATGTGTTTGATTATCGTTGTTTGGAGATTTTCATGAACTTGGTGGATGTACAAGAGTGCCTCATCTCATCTTTTGGGCACCGTGAGCCCAAGCGTGCAGTTCACAGCCAAGGCGATTAGGGCTCCTGTTGTTCTTGTGAGTTCACCTTCTTTAACTGATGATTATGGTGTATAGAAAGAGAGATGTCGTTCTACTGCAAGTGGTCCATCGATTTGCACGTTAGAACAAGAAAGAAGAGTCAGATGTGTGCATCCATCTCATCTTTAGATAATAAGAGAACTGATGTTTCTAAAAGCAAGAAAATCTCCATTTGATTCCCTAAGAGCTTGAGCTTTTTTTGGTTTCTAAAGCTGATTAAACAAAAGATGGCCTCTGGTATCAAAGACTAGCAATAGGATAGATTGGTAGCGGGGTAACCAATTTCTCTCCCTGTAGAGATTTTGCATTTATCATTGTGTCAAAGGATTTTGTTTCTAAAGGGGTTCCTCTACAAGGCTGCCGAAGTTATTATTGCAAGTGCTTATTCATAAAATCTCACTCTACTTATAATGTGTCATTTAATAAATCCCATTTTGCTTATTATCCTTTACTGAGGCTCAAAGAACTACGTAAAAGGATATGAAGTGAAAATTGTGCATATGGATCTTTTTTCCTTAATTTTTAGGGTTACTGTTGCTCTTCTTTCTCCATAAAAATACAAACTTTGTTGCATGGAAACTTAGCCTATACATACTTATCATGTTCATTAGAACTCGGGTTGAAACATGAACTCAAAATTGGACATCTAGAATGGCATACTTCAATTGTAAGTGACAATATGTAACATACTCCAAATGGTCATGTGCTTGCTCTAATGATCGCATGCTTGCTTTGAGCACGTGATATGTTCACGGGAGCAGTTGAGTTCAGGACGATAAGTATTCTATTTTTTACGTGGTAACTATGGTGTATATAAACATGGCATTAGGTGGTTGCTCTCTTTCCTTTTTCTTTATAAATTTTTTTGGCTATATACTGATTTCTCTAGTTGGAACCAGTTTGATAGGTGACTTACTTCTGTGTTGGTTGGGGGTGAGTTGGCAATTAGTAACTTAACTTATCTATTGAGGCTCTCTTAGGATCATGTAGAAATTTCTCAACTTCCTCTAGAGATTGGAGTGCTGGTAAAGCTTGAACTTTTGTCTTTGAGTGAGTATAAATTGCTCAAGAGAACAAGATTCAATGGGAATTTGAAATTAGTAGTCAAGCTGAATCCGTCCCATAACACATTGCAGAGTTTCCAAATTCACTTGGGAACTTGAAATATTTGAAAGTACTAAGAATGAGTGTTGTTCTATAAGAAGATTACCCCATGCAATTAGGATGTTGGAGAAGTTGGAAGATATAGATGCAGAGTTCTACCAACGCTGGGAGGGGATAATCCCTAATGAGATTCGGAGGTTATTATCTTTGAAATCTCGAAATTTTCAAAGTACTAGGGTAGGTTATAGAGACTTTTAAAAGCATGCTTAGTTTGCATATTGGTGCTAAGTTGATGAATTAGATATAAAATACCTTGGCTGGCACATGCTCTCTTTGTTAATTCATTGAAGCACTTGTCACTTCCTATTGAGAAACAAATGGGGAAAATAAACACAAAACACAAGGATTTACGTGGTTCGATCAAGGTGATCTATACACGGGTGAGGCAAAACAAGATTCCACTATTAATAAAAAAAAAAGGTATAGATTTTTGGGGGTCGATCACATCAACATCAATCCTAAAAAGAAAAAAACTTTGCCGCATATAAATAGTGCCCAAAAATTTTCCTTAGGGGCATAGCTCCTCGAACCCCCACGAAAATCTATTCGCACCCCATAGAAATTTGTTTGTTTGCTTTGGGCCTATTGGCCCAACCCTCCGCGTTACGAACTAAATCTCAATTTTTTTTCTCCATTTTGGAGCCACACAAATAATATGTCGGGTCGGGTGATGAACCAAATTGAGTACATAAAATTCAAGACATATTTGACACTTCCCCATCATATTGGCTTTTGCGTCTTTAACATATCCAAGTATTCATTGTTGGATGTTCAAATTTGTAAACCTACATTTGCATAAGAATGCAATTGCAAGAGCAAGACCTTTGATTCATTATTGGATGCCTTAGAAATAAGGTCTTCATTACTACACACGTGTATTTGCATATTTCAATCATTGTTGGATACCTTAGCAAACCATTTATTTGCATAGTTAATCTAATATGTGCATCTCTCAAATGTTTGTCTTCATTTTATTGGAAGATGGCAAGTTCATTAAAGGAAAAGGCATATTAGAGCCCAGAAGATGTAGAAACTTTTTGTAAGTTATGCATTGAACAAATTGAAATAGGCAATCATCCGTAAGCAACAAAGGGATGGGTGGATAGTCATAATTAACAAGTTTGAGGCGCTGAGGAGCAAAGGGTATGATAAAAATCAAATGAAAGAGTAAGTAGGATAATCTTAAGGAAGAATACAAAAGATAGAGGAAATTGCTTTTAAATGAAACAGGATTAGGATGGGATGCAAGGAAGAAGACCATTGATGCAAATGATGAATGGTGGGAGAGGAAAATTAAGGTGTTTATCTCTTATTTTGTTACTTTTTCTAAGTTCATTTTTTATGATACAACTCAAAAAAAGTTCTATTATAACAGGAGGATCCTAAGTTTAAGGTTTTTCGAATGAAAGGCATACATCCGGATCTTGAAGTTTTATTGAATAGAATGTTTAGGGTACGGTTGCGACCGAAAGTGTCACATGGAATCATGCACAAGGTTTAATTAATAATGAGGACATTGATGCTCCACAAGTTGATATGAGTGATGGTGCTTGATCTACTGATGATAATTTAGAGCGTAATGCAGGTGAAAATATTGTTCAATCAAGTTCAAGTAAGAGCCATAAAAGAGTAGCACACAGGAAGCTGGAGGAAATAAAGGAAAAAATTGACTGGACCTGCTAAGTTAGCATCACAAATTGACAGACTTTGTTCAGCTGTTGAGAGTAGGAGCAATGTATCATCTCTTGCAAGGAAGTTTGATCATTACAAGGAAATTATGCAAACATTGAAAGCCATATCTGAGATTAAGCAAGATCGAAAGTTATACTTTTTTGCACTCTCACACTTTGCTGAAAAGAAAGACAACGGCAGATCTTCATGAACTTGGATGGAGATGAAGAAAAAGTCGAGTGGCTCAAGTTTAAGTTGGAAGAGCATAATAGTCGTCACTAGGATGTTAGCTGCTTGTTTGAACTCTTTCATATGCTACTAGTTGTAATGTGAGACCTATTTTCAATTGGTATGATTTGCACTCTATTTGCACTATGTATGAACTCTATTCCTATTATGTTCTAATGTAACACCCGTTTTCAGTTAATATTCTTTTGATTGGATGGAGTTTGCATACACACACACACACATGATGGATGATTTCTATTTATGAATGATTTAGATTATTAATCTATATTCTAACTGTAACTCTATATTTTGTTACTTTAACCAGTTATGGATGATTCTCCTAAAGGGGAAAATCATGACAAAGAGGAAGAAGAATATTGGCAAATTGTGAGAGTCGCTCAGGCCGCAGTGGCTTATCAGACAATATACAGTTATAAAAAACCCTGTATGACATCTTCATAAATAGGAAATGAATGGTTAGAAGAGTTGATGGGCGAAGATGCTAATCCGATAAGGTGCTATCAAATGTTTAGAATGGATAGGATCATATTTAATAGTTTAATGCATAATTTAGTAACAATCTATAGTCTGAAAGGAACTAGAAATATTGATGTGACAGAAATGCTTGGAATATTTCTTCTTATTTTAGGACATGGTATGGGTAATAGATTAGTACACAGTGTTTTCAACGCTCTGGGGAAACCATAAGTAGGTACTTTAACTTAGTATTAGATAAAGTATGTGCAGTGGGAAAAGATTTGATCCAACCATTTGATCGGCAATTTACAGAAGTTCCAAAGAAAATCAGGAATAATCAAAGATTTTATCCATATTTTAATGTACATTTCACTTATGCAATGTAAATGTAGAACTAAATATATAGTTTGATTATACAATAATATTTTCATTTTCGTGTTAGGATTGTATTGGGTTATTGATGACATACATATTCCAGCCGTGGTATGATGCATGATCAAATTCGTTTTATTGGTCGAAAGGGAACACCGACTCAAAATGTATTGGCAGTGTATAATTTTAACATTAAATTTATTTATGTTTGCGGTGGTTGGGAAGGACAAGCTCATGATATTCGTATCTTCTATGAAGCCATTGGGAGACATGATTTGCAATTTTCTCATCCTCCTCCAGGTTCATGAATTAATGACTTTTGTAGAGTAATATGTATTGTGACATCCCGAATTTTCAATCTTTTTTCGAAATTTCTTAATAGAATGGATATATTTCATCATTGCACTTTAGTTGAATCTCAGTCAAGATTGATCACCTCGGACGACCAACCAAAGGGAAGGCTATTTAGGACTTAAAGTGCGTAGACCTAATACGTGATACGCGTATGTCCTAACAGCCGCCCGTTGGCCTGAGTATTGACTAAAGTCGCAAATTAATGAATTTGACTACGAAACGAAATTTCCGAATTTGGACAATCGAAACTTCACGGATATTGCAATGGTGTTTTGGATTCAGTTATAGTTTTATTGAATTCTAAAGCCACAATTTTATTTCGGAACGCCACGAAGAAAGGTGAAGTGGAAATGACCGTTTTGCCCCTGGTTCGCTCTAGACTCTCTAGCTAGTAGAATGTGATTGTCTTCAGAAATTTGAGGCTTAGCCAGTGTCAGTTGATCCTTTGCGTCGTTCCGGTGCCGAAGGCACGTTTTCCAAAATTTCTAAATCGATCGAACCGCCGCCGATTATTTTCTTTTTACCTCAATTTATCTAATTATCTAATTATCTAATTATGCCTTCATTTTATTAAATCCATCATTATCCACAAAAGGGACACTTGGCAACTCCTTAGCTATTCTATGTGTCATTTGCTTGTGACATTTCCTCACCAACCAAGGCACATGCTTTCCTCTCATTGGACCACCTTTAAGTCTTCTAAAGACTCATTAAATGCCCTTGAATTATTGTAATGAAGACCTTCTCTCTCTCTCTCTCTCTCTCTCTCTCTTCTCTCTCTCTCTCTTCTTTTCTTCTTTACTCTCAACTGAACATTACTCATGGCCCTCTCTCTCTTTTTCACTTCGGTGACTCTCTCTCGCTCCAGAATCTGACCGCCAGATTAAACCAGCTGTCGACGGAAATCCGACCGTTGGATTTTCGTGATTTTCGGATATGTTGTAGTTTAATGTCTTCTGTAATCCAACGAACTTGAATCGCTTTTGATCTGAAGTCGTTTGACCTTTCAAATATTTCTTTTTTCTATCAGTTGACAAGTTAGTCTTTTGATATCGAATTATGTTTATGAATCATCTTGATATATTTTGATTCCCGCAAACCCTAGGACTCATTTTTAGGTCCAAATATTGATTCTTAGCATGTTTTGGTCTTGGTTTAGCCCCTGCAAGTTTTGATTCCCTCTAAAAACACCGCGATCCGACGCCGGACTCTTGCTTTCATTGGTTGCCTGTGCGCTGTCCAGCTTGCTTTCATCGACTTTTGGCTTCAACTAAGTAATCATAATCTCTAAACCCTTAAGTAGGATTGTGGTACATGACTTGGCTTAGCTCTAGATGGTTCTAGGCATGGTTTAGAGTAGAAAAATGTTTGGAATGCGTTGCTTGTTCACTTGAGTTGCTGTTTGGTCGTCTTTGGTGGCTGTTCAATGCCGTGAAAATGCTGTCCAAGTGAGGTTTAGGGCTGTCCTTAGATGATATGTGTGATACCTAGAGGTAAAGTTCAAGGTTACCGAGTTTCGTGCATGGAAAAGTGGTTTTCGTCGGTTCAGGGCTTGTATGTGCTAATTCTAGATCCGAACGCACATTCCTGTGAGATTGTTGTTGATGGGTACTATCGGGTCATAATTTTTCATACTTTTGAAATAACGAACCTTTACTCGAACGAACGTCTGCCTGCATAAATGTTTGTGCTCGATATTGAGGAAAACCATATGAACGTGCCTAGTTGTGAATCATACATATATGGACATGCATAGATGACATGAACATGTGGCACAAGATTGAATAAATTGAGCAGTAGGCGGGTGTGCCCCAATGAGGGGGAAACATTGAGACAAGGACGGTATGCCTCGAACGTGCAACAGTACGGGGTAGCTGGAGTGATAAGGGGTGCCAACCTGTATCTTGCATTTGATACCTTGCTAGTTGAGGCACCGGGAGGAGCAGTATACCTGGGTCTTGTCGCGTGGGAGGCGTACTTGCTGGTACATAGGCAAAAGGGTTGTGCCAACCTGGGTTTTGGTTAGCTACCTTGCGAGTTGAAGCACACGGGCTGAATGAGCCATGTAATTGAATGTGCTGTAGAATAAAAGAAAATGAATTTGAGCATGTCCCACATGAGCATTTGCATTTGCTGCCGTGGATTGATGGTGAATTGTATATTTGCTCAACTACTTTATAGTGTCGTTGGGTCATACACGTGTGCAGTCATTTAGTTTGGTCAAGCAGTGGTAAGTTGAGAACCTAGATTACATGTTTAGGGTTGACCGAGCGCGTGCTTCACCCTTGAGTGAGGTTTAATGGTGAGCTTGCTGAGTTTTGACTCACTATTGTTAGTTAAACCATTTTCAGACCCTAAGCCCTAGTCATAAGTGGACCGCCTGGTCTTATGGAGTTAGACAAAGCAGATTTGAGGATTCGTGGATAGTGATCCACCGACGCCCGAGGAGCCCGACCCCCAAGGAGCTACCCTCATCTGACTGGAGTGATGTGGATTTGTAGATCTGTATGCCTTTACTCGCTCCTTTTGTTAGCATAGGACAACTGGTGGTGTCCTTTTTTTGAAAAAGTTGTACCTAAATGCTAGTTTGATCATTTCAATGAAATGCCTTTTGTATGTTGATCTGTCTCTCTTCTCTGCCCATTCTTTATTGTATGTATGGGTGTAATTCGCTTCCGTTAGCATTGAAGGCGTCGATTGCGCCGCGATGAATCCTGGGTCATCGTTCTCGTTGGCTCCGCATTCGCATAGTTAGCGGGATAGTATGCGCTGCCCGCTGGAGTTTTGGGGCGTGCCAGTTGTTATATAGAAAAGATTCAAATTCTAGTATTAAAACATATG
The DNA here is from genome assembly GCA_019149425.1 of Psidium friedrichsthalianum. Taxonomy (NCBI): domain Eukaryota; kingdom Viridiplantae; phylum Streptophyta; class Magnoliopsida; order Myrtales; family Myrtaceae; genus Psidium; species Psidium friedrichsthalianum. Next base: position 3,797 of record JAGVVM010015282.1, on the reverse strand, counting down.
ACCAGGATTACATAGAACTATTAACTTAAGCATTTCATATGCGATTCAATGTTTGTAACATAAGTAATGTGGAATATTTTGGGAAGAGAAAAAGATTGAGATCCCGAAAAATAGAAGAGGTCTACCTTTGCTTAGTAAAATTAAGAGGCTTTAGCTGTGTCGGCAGTGGACAGCATCTAGCACAAGAAGAACTATCAAGCAATGTGGGCAAGGGGATGTAAAGATAATAAGGGAAAATTTTTCAAAAATTCACTAAACCTTTCACACTTTTACCAATTCACATTAAACATTATAAGCTTTGCCAATTCAGTTATAACTTTTTTTTACCTTTTGTTCGATTTAAATCCTATTCACCGAAAATCGTTGACATGGACGCCTGTGGCATTGCCAATGCTAATGTGGATAAATTTTAATATTTTTATATATTCTGCCGTTTCCCCTATATTTACTCCTACTGGTTTCAAGGTCAGCGGCCCATTAGATTAAGGTTAGCAAGGGTCGCTCCGCTCTCGCCCCTAGGGTCGACGAGCCTATGCAGGGCAAGGGGCCCACAACTCCTGCCCAGAGTCTCAAGTCAGGGGTTGTTGACCTCTACCGGCCCTAATTCTGCGAAGTTGCATGCCTCTAGTTCTATACCCATCCCGCTTCGAATGCTACAGACACAGCTGTAGCCCCGCCCAGATCGCCACGTTAGATTATCTTTAAATATATAATCATGCAGCGAAAGACTAAATGCGTTACTAAGGGACGGCCAAGAAATTAAAATTTGTTAAAGTTATCCACACAACATCAAGTGCTTTAGATTATCAATAGCCATAAGTTTTATAGGGTATTACATTAGCCAGTTCATACGTTAGTTTCAGAAAATATATATATGACCTGGGTAACCACCTAGCCCGATTACACACGGACCACTACTATCGGTAATCCCCAAGTGCCAAAATGCCACGACTCATACTAACCTTGCGGTCTTCCAAAAACTAACCACTAGCCCTCCGAATCACTTCCTAAGCTCCCGCCTCAACCACCCCACCTCTCCAGCAGCCCCGTCACTCGTCCTCACATCCTCCATCAAAAGGAAGTCATGGGGAATAGGTCCTTGCTCGCTAACCGTCGATCACCAGAAAGATCGACACGAATAGGTAAACACTCAGACCCATGCCAACTCCAACATCCACAGTCGCCGTCTGTGATCCCCCGGTCCCCCCGCCCCGCGCTCCTGTGGTCGTCCGCGAACCTCAAAGTCATGCGTCTTAGTCTCAAGAGTACGCGAAGGCCATACCGTGAAACTAGGAGGGATCAGAATGATCCCCATGCCCGTCAATCCAAACACGACAATTACCATAAGTGTGAGTATTTACAGGAGAATAAACTCGGTCACCCTAACACTCGTTCAATTCACTGTACCATTGCAAACATAACTAAGGAGCACATTACTTATCAAATGAAGCCCCACGATTGAATAATCATGCCTAGCCGAATTTAAAATATGCTTCACAAAATGCACATGGAAGAATGTATGATCTCGCATGCACCTTTACTCTTCCATTTATTGCCACCCGAGCCTTTATCGCCACTCATATGTTATGCCAACACAATCAACGTCATTCCTCATGAAAACTCTCCATCATGAATTTCCTCCCTTAAGAGAGCTTTGCGCTGAATGTAATCACGGCGGTCCACTTGGTGCCACTAACCAAGGCATCCTATCTCCCTGGGGAAATTTTACATCTCTTTCTGTGCCTCCATCCCTTGCACTGATGTAATGCAATGCTTGCAATGCCAAACGCACATGTCATGCAGAAAATATAGATATTACGATGCAAAAGGATATCTTGTGTTGTATGGACAGATATCACCCATCCCCTCAGCGACCCAACCCAACTTAGGAATCGTCATGAGTTAAATTTACATTCCACATTTTTTCTTCATTTTGAAACTTTGACTTTAGCTTATTAGGCCCAGCCTACATAATAATATAGTGATATTTGGTCCAAGCATAATTACCTACAGCCAGCCCCAGCAAATCACACCACCTTACAGCCCACTTAGCCGATCATTGTCATATCCGAAACCCTATATTCTGATTTTGACATGCTCATTCATATAGCGAAATATAGTCTCATCTCATGTCTACGAAGTCAAATTTATTTAGAACCCCACAGCTCCTCTCGTGCCACTTCTTCCACATACTGTCACCGTAAGTGGGGTTGCTTATGTTCTTTGGACAATAGTTTGATTTCCCAACAGCCATACACAACATGGTTACGACCAAGTAAGCCAATGGGTAATAATTCCCTAAAAGCTATATAGATTGGCAAACTTTTCTTACGCAACCAACCCCTCTCCGACGGCCGAGATGGCCACCTCTATTTCGACTAGTTCCATTTCCATTTCGCCGCCCATGTTCCTCAGTTTCTTATTCAAGATTAGCCCGATTTTAAATCACGATTAGAGGATTTTGCACAATAGACAACAGCTAAGCCCACAAGGATCGAACAATACTATGGAGCAAAACCAAGGAGGGTGAGTAAAGACAAAGTTTACTCGCCTTATCTGTTATTGTAAGGTGTATGCGGCTTGGCTTCAGCCTGAAGTTCTTGATGGCTGAGCGTCGAAGGTTGACTGAGTGGAGAGCTTCACCAGCGCGTCCTCACCTCTCTTCGTTTCTTTTCCCATGATTTTTAGAAGAGGAGTCTTGTAGGAGAATTTTACTCCTCTAGGTCCCCGGCGAATCCCCGAAGAGAACTCCTCAACCGCCTAGATGCCTCTCTCCTTAGGCGGAGTTTGCCTTGGGGTGTTTTGTTTTCTGTTTGGTATATTTTTTTGGGGGCGGTGTGTTGGCGGGTTTTTTTTTTTTGGTGGTTTGGGGTTGTTGGGGGTTTGGGGTGTTTGGGGGGTGGTTTTTTTGTTTTTTGTTGTTTTTTTGGGTGTGGTTTGTTTTGGTGGATTTTTTTGGGGGGGTAGATTGGGGGGGATAGGCCCCAAGTGTGATTTCTCATTCTCTCCACCTCAGCAGTGCCCTACATGCCATGACATAAAAATTTTCACTGATAACTTTCACTGTCTTAATCCCCTTTTCCATACCGCCCATTTCTACGCGACTATCATCAGTAGTGCACCAGACCGGCCCCCATTTAGGACAGTGCGAAGGATGAAGTTTTTCTTATATTACAATTATGCTCTATAAACATGCTGCCGCTCAAATTAAACGTTCTCGACAGACTCGGCTATGAGAAGCATCGTTCTTACAAGGACTTATCCATAAATTCATCCATAGCCGCCAAATAATTACTACATCGCTCTACTCAGTATAAAGATCATTAATCTATCCAGTATTCCCCCATCGGCGGCTATCTTTAGTTCACGCAGAGCGCCACTTAACTAGAACCGACTAATTAGTCTTCTAATCTAGCTCAACCATGGCACACACGATTGCAACTTTTTTCCCCTTTCATGTCCGCTTTTTGTTGTTGGCGGGGGGGGGGGGTTGGGGTTTTGTGGGGGTTTTTTTTTTTTGATAGCTCTCTCGATAAGTCCAATAGTCTCGTCCACTTTAATTACTCGTGTTCACCTTAGTCCAATCGGAACCTAGTTAAACATGCGTGAAGTAACTACAAACCCCGCCAAGTGCTGGAACATCATCAAATCATCATCTAGTCTTTCCATAGCGTTTCCGATAAAACTCGCGATTTGTCCCAGGCATCATTATATTCGAACATGATTCTAGCAACACTCAAACGTGCTATACACCGAAGACTAAGTCTCCTTATGTTCTGCTATTCAATTCCTTGTAA